>PITA01013990.1:31253-55386 GCA_004023965.1 Spilogale gracilis
CACCCAGGCGCCCCAAGAGACTGCTTTTGGCTCAGGTCATGATCCTGGAGACCCGGGATCGAGCCCCGCAACGGGCTCCCTGCTCCACAGGAAGCCTGCTTCCCTCTCTCACTCCCCCTGCTTGTGCTCCCTCTCTAGCTGTGTTTCTCTCTGTCAAATAAATAAAAATCTTAAAAAAAAAAAAAAAGTAACTAAAGAAAAAGATCCCTTTTCTTCAGGGAACAACAAAAAATGAAGACTTATTCCTTAACAGAAATCACAGAAGTGCAACAAAAACAGCATGTCATCTTTAAAGTACTGAAAGAGAAAACAAACCCTAGAATTCTATGCCCAGGGAAAATATTTTTCAAAATAAAGGCAAAATAGCGGCACCACCTTGGGTGGCTCAGATGGTTAGGTGTCTGCCTTCAGCTCGGGTCAAGATCTGCATGTCCTGGGATCAAATCCCATGGTGGGCTCCTCTCTCAGTGGGGAGTCTGCTTCTCCTCTGCCTCTGCCCCTCCCCCTGCTTGTATGGTGTGTACTCTCTCAAATGAATAGATAAAATCCTTAAAAAAAAAACGTAAGGGTGCCTGGGTGGCTCAGTGGGTTAAAGCTTCTGCCTTTGGTTCAGGTCATGATCTCAGGGTCCTGGGATCGAGGCCCGCATCGGGCTCTCTGCTTGGCGGGGAGCCTGCTTCCTCCTCTCTCTCTGCCTACTTGTGATCTTTCTCTGTGTCAAATAAATAAAATCTTAGAAAATTTAAAGAAAATTTTAAAGGTAAAATAAAGGCATTTATAGAGATAAACAAAAGCTGCAAGAATTCACTGCATCATAATGTATATTGTTCTTGGATCACATTGAGGTGGTATAATATTTATTGAAGATGATTAGTACAATATATGACCTGTAATCCCTACAGAAATCACTTTAAAAATACACCACAAAAGCACTAATCATAAAAAGCTAGGTATGGCTGTATTTATATAACCACAGATAAAGAAGGGCATTCCAAAATGATAGAAGGGTAAATCCATCAGGAAGACAGAGCAACCATAAATGCACACACACTGAACAACACAGCTTCAAATTACATTAAGCAACGCCTGAGAGAACTAAAGCAACAAATGGACAAATACACATTCATACCATCTATCAAGGAAGTATCACAACAGAATAAAGACGTTTTCAGAAATGTGAAGTCTGGGGTGCCTGGGTGGCTCAGTCATTAAGCGTCTGCCTTCGGCTCAGGTCATGATCCCGGAGTCCTAGGATCGAGCCCCACACTGGGCTCCCTGCTCGGTGGGAAGCCTGCTTCTCCCTCTCTCACTCTCCCTGCTTGTGTTCCCTCTTTAGCTGTGTTTCTCTCTTTAAAAATCTTTAAAAAAGAAAAGAAATGGGAAGTCTACAAAAACGTATCTCTCACATACCCTTTCTTAAGAAGATACTGGAGAATGTATTCCAATAAAACAATAGTAACCCAAAGAACACAAAGACATGGGAAGGGGCAAAGAGACAATATCAGAGCTGAAGAAAATCCCTAGGAAAAGTTTCAAAGAGACTGCAGGATGGCGGTGATTCTCTTCTGATACCAACCTGCTTATTACAGAGATTATAATGGTTTGATTGAGAAGCAGGCATTTTGCGAGCTGTCATAAACAAGATGCCTACTGCACTGGACCACCTTTTTAACCTGAGGGCAGAACGCCTGGGTGAGCCTAGCCCAGGTTCTTATCTGGACTTGGTTTGCCTTGTTTGGAACATGTGCTGACGACATCTCTTTCTCCCCTCCACACCAGGCTGCCTTGCATCAGATGAGGACACTCACTTCTTATGTACTGCTTTGATCTCCTGAGAGTTGGCAGTTGACCAGTGAGCTAAGAAGCAAAGAAAATAGAGCAACCCACTTGCTCTACTTATATTTATACCAGATATTCCATACTTGATCCACACACTGACCCTGCCGGATGGCCTTATGTTTTCCTATGACTCTCATGACCTTGTCAATGACATCTCCAAATGTGATTTTTAGAAACTCCCAGAAAAGCTGAAGCCAGACTATGACCCAAACTATGACTATTCAGCATATTGTCACCGAGAAACCTTTATCCAATACCAGCAAAATTTCTAGACACAACTAGACTTATGCTTACTTAATCATTTTTGCCATACTGCTCCCAGTAAAGTTGTATCATTTTATTTTATTTTTTTTTAGGATTCTATTTATTTGACAGAGAGAAACACGGCCACAGAGGGAACACAAGCAAGGAGAGTGAGAGAGGGAGAAGCAGGCTTCCCACCGAGCAGTGGGAATCATGCCCCATATTGGGGCTCGATCCCGGGTCTCCAGGATTATGACCTGAGCTGAAGGCAGTTGCTTAACCAACTGAGCCACCCAGGCACCCCACGTTGTATCATTTTAGACTATCACCAATAACACATGAGTGGTTACATCTCTTTAGTGAACACTGGCTAATATAACTTGAAAAAACAGTGATTACCAAAAAACGTGTTTATCCAAAGGATACAAACATAGTAATCCGAATGGGCACCTGTACCCCAATGTTTATAGCAGCAATGCCCACAACAGTCAAACTATGGAAAAGAGCCCAGATGAATGGATAAAGAAGATATGGTATATGTATACAATGAAATATTACTCGCCATCTAAAAAACCCCAGGAAATCTTACCATTTGTAACAACATGGATGGAACTAAAGGGTATTATATGCTAAGTGAAATAAGTCCACCAGAGAAAGACAATGGTCATATGATTTCACTCATATGTGGAATTTAAGAAACAAAACAGAGGATCATAGGGGAAGGGAAGAAAAAATAAAAGAGATGAAATCAAATAGGGAGACAAACCATAGGAGACTCTTAACTATGGGAAACAACCTGAGGGTTGCTAGAGGTGAGGTGGGTGAGGGTACGGGGTAACTGGGGGATGGGCATTAAGAGGGCACATGATGTCATGAGCACTGAGTGTTATAGGCAACTGCATAGGCAACTGATGAATCACTGAACTCTACCTCTGAAACTAATAATACACTCTATGTTAATTAAGTGAACTTAAGTAAAATTAAAAATTTTTTTGAAACTCCAAAAAAACAAAAAACACCCAAGTCTTGGCAAAGGGAACATGAGTGCATAAAGGGACATTTTTAGATCTTATTGTCTGAAAGAAAAAGAAAAAACTCTGCCAATCAGAAAGAAAATTATGCAAAAAAAGGTAATATAAATTCCAGTTACAGTTTCTCAAACCTGAATTTTATACTGATTAGGGATATATATAGATAAGCTATACGATCTTTAAAGAAAGCAGGGGGAAATTCATAAAAATATCAAGATAGTAGATACCTACTAGGAGGACTGAATTAGAGAATGAATCATAAGGAACACAGAATGTTTTTTGTTTTTTTAAGATTTTACTTGATGGAGAGCCTCTGTGTGTGTGTGTGTGCGCGCGCACGTGCGTGGACACAGAGAATGAAATAGAAAGGACAACACAGTAAGAACGATTGATCAAGGGCGTCTGAGTGGCTCAGTGGGTTAAAGCCTCTGCCTTGGGCTCAGGTCATAATCTCACGGTCCTGGGATCGAGTCCCACATCGGGCTCCCTGCTCAGTGGGAAGTTTTCTTTGCCCTCTCTCTCTGCCTCCCTCTCTGCCTACTTGTGATCTCTCTGCCAAATAAATAAATAAAATCTTAAAAAAAAAAAGATTGATCAATAAGAATGATTGATCAATACCAGCAGGCAAAAAGCAAACAGGTGGTCTTGAATTGATGATAAGTTCATCTCCTTGGCTCTCTGGTCTTAGGCCTGAATAAATTTTATGGGCCTTCATATAGATGGTGTTCTGGACAACATCCCAGACACAGTGGGTTTATCACTTTGTCTCAGGTTAATTTATGTAGCATTCTGCACTGCCAATGCAGGGTTTTGTGTATATTTGTTTTTTCAATCAAATTAGCATGATGCCAAAGAGTTCAGTAAATCTCTGGGTGTGTATTTAAATTCTCCCCCAGCTTCCATGAGTAACACTGTCATTACTTTCTTGAGTAGCTTTCCAGAGTTTATATGGACATATTTACACAAGTACAAATATAGGTTATTATAAGATAGCATATCAATCATGTTGATTTTTGTGTTTTTTAAGATTTTTTTATTTGAGAGTGTGAGAGAGAGAACACAATCAGAGGGAGCGGCAGAGAGAGAAGCAGGCTCCCCACTGAGCAGAAAGCCCAATGTGGGGCTGGACCCCAGGATCCCAGGATCATGACCAAGCTAAAGGCAGACGCTTAACCATCTGAGCTACCCAGACATCCTGTATGAGTTTTATTTTGTTTTTAATTAATAGACTTTTTTTTTTTTTTAAGATTTTATTTATTTGACAGAAATACAGCTAGAGAAGGGAACACAAGCAGGGGGAGTGAGAGAGGGAGAAGCAGGCTTCCTGCTGAGCAGGAAGCCTGATGTGGGGCTCAATCCTGGGTCTCCGGGATCATTACCTGAGCTGAAGGCAGTCTCTTAACCAACTGAGCCACTCAGGCGCCCCTAGAGTTTTTTTTCTTTTATTTTTTAAAAAATTTTATTTATTTATTTGACAGAAAGAGAGTGAGAGGGCAACACAAACAGGGGGAGTGGGAAGGGAGAAGCAGGCTTCCCACCAAGCAGGGGAGCCTGATGCAGGGCTTGATTCCAGGATCCTGGGATCATGACCTGAGCTGAAGGCAGATGCTTAACAACTGAGCTACTCAGGCGCCCTTGATCAATCATTCTTACTGTGTTGTCCTTTCTACTTCATTCTCTGAGTCCTTATAAACTTCCTCAAATGCACTGAAAAATAAAGTTGGGAAAAACAATCAACTCACCTGGGATTTGTTCATTTTTTGCAGTTTTTGGGTGAAGCCTGGGAACTATGAAGGCAGAACTGAAAGAGAGAAAAAGGAAGATATTGTTATTAATGATCTGACCTGCCTTGGAACCCCTACAAACCCCTACAACTCTACAATCGCTACAAACCCCTACGAACAATGACTTGTTTACAGAGCCTTATACATCACTTGGGAAAACACCACCTACTGGGATAGGCCCTTGCCTCTTCAGAATGCACAGAAAGGGGCTGCCTGAGTGGCTCCAGTCAGCTGAGCAGCCAACTCCTGACTTTAAAGCAGGGAGTCTGGCTTTAGGATTCTCTCTCTTTCTCTCCCCTCGCAGCCTCAATCTCTCTCACTCAAAAAAAAATTCTTTTTGGGCACCTGGGTGGCTCAGAGGGTTAAGCCTCTGCCTTTGGCTCAGTTCATGATCTCAGGGTCTTGGGATCAAGTCCCACATCGGGCTCTCTGCTCACCAGGGAGCCTGCTTCTCCCTCTTTCTCTGCCTGCCTCTCTGCCTATATGTGATCTCTCTCTCTGTGTCAAATAAATAAATAAAATCTTAAAAAAACAAAAATTATTTTTAAAAAGATTTAAAAATATTTATTTGGGAGAACGAAAAAGCCAGAAGGTCAGAGGAAGAGAGACTCCCAAAACATACTCCAAGCTGACCACAGAGCCTGATACAGGTCTCAATCTCATGACCCTGAGATTACAACCTGAGCCAAAATCAAGAGTTGGATGCTTAAGCAACTTAGCCACCCAGGCACACCTAAATAACTTTAAAAAGAGAGAGAGAGAGAGAGAGAGAGAGAGAAGAACAGAAAGGATCATGGTGGCAACTCTCACCTTCAAACATTATGAGACACCAGAAAAGACAAGACTAAGACAACCCACTATCAAGAAACAAAGTTATCAACACAAGCTTCAACTGATGAAATTATCAGAGAGGGAATGTAAAACAATTATAATTCATAATTTAAAACCTTTTTTTTTATTTTTTTTTTTTAAGATTTTCTTTATTTGACAGAGAGAAACACAGCCAGAGAGGGAACACAAGCAGGGGGAGTGAGAGAGGGAGAAGCAGGCTTCCCACCGAGCAGGGAGCCCAATGTGGGACTCGATCCCGGGTCTCCAGGATCATGACCTGAGCTGAAGGCAGTCGCTTAACCAACTGAGCCACCCAGGCACCCCTCATATTTTAAAACCTCTAATAGAAAGGTGGACAACATGAATAAACAAATGGGAAATCTGAGAAGAGATGAAAACTGAAAAAAAAAAAAAGCAAACAGAAAAGACAGAAAGCACAGTAAGAGTGGAAATAGCTTCAACAGGTTCAACAGCAGACTCAATAAAAGTGAGGAAATTTCCAGTAATTCTAAAGACAAGTCAAAAGAAATTGCCCAAAATGAAACACAAAGTAGAGTGAAAAATTAAATAAATAGAGAATCCAAAGGCTGTAGTACAGTATCAAACAGCCTAACAAACATGTCACTGGAATCCTAAGACAAGAAGAGAGAACAGGACAAAATATTTGAAGACCTAATGACTGAGAATTTTCCAAAAATAAAGAATTATACCAACTGTAGATCCAAGAAGCTCAAATAATTATCCAAATAAGATAAATACTGAATCAAACCATATGCAACACATCATATTCAAACCACACAACAGATTTGAAGAGAAAATCTTGAAAGTAGCTGGAGGAAAAACTGACACATTATATAGAGGATAAAGATAGAGTCACAGCCAATTTCTCATTAGAAATTATACAAGCCAGGGGCACCTGGGTGGCTCAGTTGGTTAAGCGACTGCCTTCGGCTCAGGTCATGATCCCAGAGACCAGGGATCGAGCTCCACATCGGGCTCCCTGCTCGGCGGGAAGCCTGCTTCTCCCTCTCTCACTCCCCCTGCTTGTGTTCCCTCTCTGGCTGTGTTTCTCGCTGTCAAATAAATAAAAAATCTTAAAAAAAAAAAAAAAAGAAATTATACAAGCCAGAAGATAATATAATGACATACTTAAGAAGGGGGGGGGCAACCATCAACCCAGTATTCTATACCCAGCAAATATATCCTTCAAAAAATGAAACAAATCAAAACCTTTCTGAACAAATAAAAACACAATAGAGTTCATTACCAGTAGACTATACTACAAGAAATACTTAAAGTCGTTCTTCAGATAGAAGGGATATGATATGAGACAAAAACCTGGATCTACACAAAGAAATAAAGATCTCTGAGAATAGTTAAAATAAAGATGATTCCAAAGAAAACCTTTTCTTACTTTTCATCACTCTAAAAGATAACTGATTTGCCAAAAAATAAGTTTTGTGGGCTTATGACATACATAAAAGTAAAATACATGACAATAGCACAAAAGATGGAATGATGAAATTAGGAGTATATGGTCATAAGGATCTTTTTTTTTTTTTTTTCAGATTTAATTTGATTTATTTGACAGAGAGAGACACAGCAAGAAAGGGAACACCAGCAGAGGGAGTGGGCGAGAAAGAAGCAGCTTCCTGCAGAGCAGGGAGCCCGATGCTGAACTTGATCCCAGAACCCTGGGATCATGACCTGAGCTGAAGACAGATGCTTAATGACTGAACCACCCAGATGCCCATAAGGATCTTATATTATACATAAACCAGTACAATATTACTGGTCCACTGTGATTAACTCTAGATGTATGCTATAACCTCTAGAGCAACCACAAAAAAAATTTAAGAGGTATAAACAATAAGCCAATAGTAGAGAAAAAAAATGAGATCATAAGAGTATCCACTAATCCAAAAGTAGTCACAAACCAGAAAAATAGGAACAAAGTCCAAATAGGACAGTAGAAAAAATCAGCAAGACAGATTTTAATCAAACCACACTGATAACTGGTATAAATAAACCAACGAAATAATAGAGGTTGTCAAACTGGAAAAAAAAGACCAAATTATGTGCTGTGGATACGTAGTTTGAAACATAAAAACATAGGCACATCAAAAGTAAAAGGAGGGGGACGCCTGGGTGGCTCAGGCTGTGTCTGATTCTTAGTTTAGGCTCAGGTCATGATCTCAAGGGTCTGAGATCAAGCCCCACATGGGGCTCCATGCTCAGCACAAAGTCTGCTTGTCTCTCTCCCTGTGCTCCCCCTCCCCTTCTCCCCCACATGCTCTTTTTCTCTCCCTCTCCCTCTTGAATGACTAAGCAAAAATCTTTAAAAAGTAAAAGAGGGGGCGCCTGGGTGGCACAGTGGTTTAAAACCTCTGCCTTCGGCTCAGGTCATGATCTCAGGGTCCTGGGATCGAGGCCCGCGTCGAGCTCTCTGCTCAGCAGGGAGACTGCTTCCTCCTCTCTCTCTCTGCCTGCCTCTCTGCCTACTTGTGATTTCTCTGTCAAATAAATAAATAAAATCTTTAAAATAAAATAAAATAAACAGTAAAAGGAAGAAAAAGATATGCTTTGTAAACACTAATCATAAGAAAGCTGGAGTGATTATATTACTATCAGAGGAGGCTTCAAAAGAATATTACCAGAGAGAGCATGATACTACATAATGTCACTGTGATAGGTAACACCTGATAAATCTATCAAATGACCAGAAGACCTAACAATCTGAAATGTTTATGTACCTAACAAAAGAACTTCGAAATATAAGAAGCAAAAACTGACAAAACTGAAAGAAAAAATAGATAAATCCAGAATCAGAGTTGGAGACTTCAATACTCTTTTCTCAGTGACTAAACAGGCAGACAGAAAACCAGGAAGGACACAGAAGACTTGAAAGATACTGTCAACCACCCTGACTCATTTCCTAGTTATAGAAGATTCCACCGCCAATAGCACAATAGTCATTAAAGTACATATTAAAAATTCCTAAGACAGGGGCGCCTGGGTGGCTCAGTTGGTTAAGCAACTGTCTTTGGCTCAGGTCATGATCCTGGAGACTCGGGATAGAGCCCCACATCAGGCTGTCTGCTCGGCGGGAAGCCTGCTTCTCCCTCTCTCACTCCCTCTGCTGTGTTCCCCCTCCAGCTATGTTTCTCTCTGTCAAATAAATAAATAAAATATTTAAAAAAAAATTCCTAAGACAGATCACATTCTTGGCCAGAAAACGAACTTCAAGTTTTAAAGAACTGAAATTTGAAACAAAGCATATTCTTTGACACAGAATTAAACTAAAAATCAATTAACAGAAAGAACTGGAAATTCCTTCCTTCCAAATATTTGGAAATTAAACAACAGACTTCTAAATAACCAAGGTGTGAAAAGTCACAAGGAAAACTTAAAAAATCATAGAACTGAATGGAAATGAAAGCACAACATATCAAAATCTGAGGGATATAGCTAAGGGAGGAACACAGCATTAAACTACTAACTATATTAACTGTAACTATAAACACTGCATTAAGGACACCTGCATGGCCCAAAGAGCTAAGCCTATGCCTTGGCTTGAGTCATAATCCTGGCGTCCTGGGATGGAGTCCTGCATTGGGCTTCTTGCTCAGTGGAGAGACTGCTTCTCCTTCCGCCTGCCACTCCCCCTGCATATGCTCTCTCTCTGACAAATAAATAAAATCTTAAAAAATAAATTGAAGGGGCGCCTGGGTGGCTCAGTGGTTAAGCCTCTGCCTTCAGCTCAGGCCATGATCCTGGAGTCCCGGGATCGAGCCCCGCATCAGGCTGCCTGCTTGGCAGGAAGCCTGCTTCTCCCTCTCTCATTCCCGCTGCTTGTGTTCCCTCTCTGGCTGTGTTTCTGTCAAATAAATAAAATCTTTAAAAAGCAAATAAATAAATAAATAAATAAATAGATGAATAAACAAACAAACAAAAAATAAACCACTGTACTAAACCATTTATATCAGAAAAGAACGATTTTCATGAACGATCTCAGCTTCTACCTTAAGAAATCAGAAAAAAAGGGGCACCTGGGTGGCAGTGGGTTAAAGCCTCTGCCTTCGGCTCAGGTCATGATCTCAGGGTCCTGGGATCAAGGCCCGCATCAGGCTCTCTGCTTAGCAGGGAGCCTGCTTCCTCCTCTCTCTCTCTGCCTGCCTCTCTGCCTACTTGTGATCTCTCTCTCTCTGTGAAATAAATAAATAAAAATCTCAATAATAATAATAATAATAATAATAATAATAGCTGCTAGCTACAATAATAAAGGAGGCAAAAACAAAAAGGGGGAGAAATGCCAAAGATACAAAATAAGAATAGTGGAAAATATCAACAAAAGAGAAAATATACGAAATAATGGAAAAATGATTACATCTTCAATAAAATACTTCAGAAAAATGACACGCTTTTGTAATTACGGTTACCAAGTGCCCTGAAGGGGTAAGAAAACAGAACAGGACTTGAACACTGGGAGGGCCTACGAAAGACCCAATAGCATAAAGGAGTCCATCCCCCCTAATTAAATGCGGCCATTAACAGGGTCATAATAAAAGCCCGCAAAGGGCGCCGAGGTGGCTCAGTGGGTTAAAGCCTCCGCCTTCAGCTCAGGTCTGCTCCGCAGGGAGTCTGCTTCCTCCTCTCTCTCTTCCTGCCTCTCTGCCTACCTGTGATCTCTCTCTCTGTCAAATAAGTAAGATCTTTTAAAAAAAAAATCTTCGGTGGTGCCTGGGTGGCTCAGTTGGTTAAGCAACTGCCTTGGGCTCAGATCATGATCCCGGAGACATTGGGTGCCCTGCTCAGCGGGAAGCCTGCTTCTCCCTCTCACACCCCCTGCTTGTGTTCCCTCTCAAGCTGTGTTTCTCTCTGTCAAATAAATCTTAAACAAACAAACAAAATCTTAAAAAAAAAAAAAAAAAAAAAAAGGCAGGCACAGGGGCGCCTGGGTGGCTCAGTTGGTTAAGCGACTGCCTTCGGCTCAGGTCATGATCCCCGAGACCCAAGATGGAGCCCCCCATGGGGCTCCCTGCTAGGCGGGAGGCCTGCTTCTCCCTCTCTCATTCCCCCTCCTTGTGTTCTCTCTCTGGCTGTGTTTCTGTCAAATAAATAAAATCTTAAAAAAAAAAAAAGCACGCACAGATTTTTTAAAGACAACTAATTCTAAAGTACAGTGGGAATCATAATCAACTTGCATAAAAAGTGGTGAAGGCTCCTGGACGTCATACAAGGTAAGAGCAGTAAGGTCAACTACAGAGAAATTTAAAACGCCTGCAGGGCAAAACTACCAGTGGGCGAAATCAAAAGACAAATGAAAAAAACACGTGTCATTCACACAAAGTATTGGCTGCGGTATGACCTCGGTCTTCCACCCATCTGAGCCTCCGTTTTTCCCCCAGTTGCAACGGAGATACTAGCGGCGTCACAGGCTGGTCGTAAGAATTAGACGAGTATTTGGCTGAAAAGGTCTTCTCAATGAGGTCAGAGCTCTCAACTGGCACGCCGCGAGAATCAGGCAGCTTGTCATTCCTCCCAGCACCTGGCGAACCACCGGCGCGCCGCACGCTGCTTCCGGGCGCCGCCAGACGTTCCAGCCCCGCCCCCGGCCTCGCCCCGGGCCCTCGGGGCCTGATCACGCGCGCGCCCGCGCGGACTTCCAGACTCGCTCCCGCGCGGCAGGAGACACTTGCGGCCGGTCGGCGGCGTTTCTCCTGACAAAGGGAGGAAGGCAAGCCCTCGCCACCGCCCTCCCTAGCCGCCGTCTCCGCCCCCGCACGTCCGGCCAGGTGGATCCCGCCAGCCTCGCACCCTGAACAGCACTGGGCGGCCTCCGATGCCGCCCCGAGGGTCACCACCGCCTGCGAGTCGGGGAAGTTTGGGCTCCCACCCAGCGCGAACAGGAGCCCATCCCTCAACTCCTTCCCCTCAGCCCCCAGACCCCGCGGAGCTGCGTTGCAGCCCCTCTCATACCTGGAGGGGCACAGCCTCCACTTGTGGCTCAGTGCCAGGCCAGGTCACGGCGCGGGTCAGCGAAGACGCGCGGAGACCGGGGCCCTGTCACCCACTCGCGGCAGGAGGTGGGGGAAGGGCAGCCACCGGCGCGCTCGTAGCATTGCACATGCGCAGATATAAGGGCTGCCCGCCGTCCCAGGGTCCTCTGAGGGATGGCTAATCGAACTCCGGGACTACATTTCCCATAAATCCTTGGGCGTGCGGCTGTAGGGACTCTCAGGAAGGTTTTCTAGTTTGGCGGGTGACTTGAGCCTGACCGAGATAATCCTGGAGGAGGCCATAATCCCCCCCGCCTAAAGTGTTCATTTCCCTCAGAAAGGATTATGAATTATAACAACCACCTCCCCAAATATAAACACCTGGCTTTTTAAAATTACACAGATAATCTATAATAACTAATTAGAAAATACGTATAAAATACAGTAAATGTCAACTACAACTTTTCAACAATAGCCGTGTGTAACATTAAATTTATATCTTTCCGATTTTTAAAAAAATAAAATTGGCCAGGGGTGCCTTGGTCCGGAGAGCGTGCACCTCTCGATCTCAGGGTTACGGGTTTGAGCCCCATGTGGGGTGTACAGATTACTGAAAAATAAAAACTTTTTATTTTTATTATTATTATTTTTTAAAGATTTTATTTATTTGACAGAAAGAAACACAGCCAGAGAGGGAACACAAGCAGGGGGGTGAGAGAGGGAGAAGCAGGCTTCCTGCCGAGCAGGGAGCCCGATGTGGGACTCGATCCCGGGTCTCCAGGATCATGACCTGAGCCGAAGGCAGTCGCCCAACCAACTGAGCCACTCAGGCGCCCCTAAAAACTTTTTAAAAAAAGTAAAAAAATAAAATTGGCCATAAAGCTATCACAGGCTGCAACTAGCTTCTTCTGTCTTTATTTTTTAGGACAGTTTTATGTTCACAGCAAAATTTGAGAAGGTACAGAGAATTTCTGTACACCATTTTCTCCCGCACGTGCATAGTCTCCTCCATTATCAACATCCCCTACCACAGTGGCACATTTGTTATAATGAAATGTGCATTGACACATCACCCAAAGTCTGTGGTTTACCTTAGGATTCACTCTTCCTGCCATACATTCTATGGATTTTGATATGTATATGTATAATGCATAAATGACATGTATGCACCACTATAATATTATAGGAATCGTTTTTCATCCCTCATCCCCTGTGCTCCTTCTATTCATCCCGTCCTTCTTCTCCCTGAAACCCTGGAAAACACTGATATTTACATGTGCATACTTTAGTACGGTTGGAATCATATAGAATGTAGCCTTTTCAAATTAGCTTCTTTCACATTAGAAGTTCTTGTATATCTTTTCATGGCTTGATAGCTCATTTTTTAAGGTATTTTTTTGTTTTTGTTTTTGTTTTGTTTTTTAGTTTTAACCCACCCAGGTGTCCCAAGTTGCTTCCAAGTTTTGAAAATTATGAATAAAGCTGCTATAAGCATTCATGTGCAGAGTGTTGTGTGGACATAAAACAACTTCTTTGGGTAAGCACTAAGGAGTATAATTGCTAGCTCACGTGGTAGGAGTTTGTTTCATTTTATAAGAAACTGCCAGTGTCGGGGCGCCTGGGTGGCTCAGTTGGTTGGGCAACTGCCTTCGGCTCAGGTCATGATTCCGGAGACCCGGGATCGAGTCCCACATCGGGCTCCCTGCTCGGCGGGAAGCCTGCTTCTCCCTCTCTCACTCCCCCTGCTGTGTTCCCTCTCTGGCTGTGTATCTCTCTGTCAAATAAATAAAATCTTTAAAAAAAAAAAAAAAAAAAAAAAAAAGAACCTGCCAGTGTCTTTGAAAGTGGCTGCGCCATTTTGCATTCCAGCAATGGGTGAGAGTTCACATGGCTCTGCATCCTTGCCAGCTTTTGGTATCATCTCTGTTGTGGATTTTGGCCATTCTAATAGGACCTGTATAGCAACTAGCTTTGAATTAAAACACTAGTTCCAAAAAGGTACTTGTACATTCGTGTTCCTAGTGGCATTATTCACAATAGCCAAATGGTAGGAAGAACCCAAGTGCCCATCAACAAAAGAATGGATAAATAAATGTGGTATGTATGTATGATAGAGTATTATTCAGTAAAAAATGAATGAAGTTCTGACCCATGGTGCAACATGGCTGAACACCGAAGATATGCTAAGTGACTTAAGCCGATGTTGTGTAATTCCGCTTACAGGAAGTAGCTAGACTAGGTAAATTCATAAAGAAAGCAGAATAGAGATTTCCAAGGACTAGAGGAAGGGAGGCATGGGGACAATGTGTGGGATGATTAAAAAATTCTGAAAAGTTGGGGCGCCTGGTTGAAGCAACTGCCTTCAGCTCAGGTCATGATCCCGGAGACCACGAGCAGGAAGCCTGCTTCTCCCTCTCACTCCCCCTGCTTGTGTTCCCTCTGTGGCTGTGTTTCTCTCTGTCAAATAACTAAAATCTTAAAAAAAAAAAAAAAGTTCTGAAAATGGATAGTGCTAGGATACTTGGGTGGCTGTCAGTTGAGTGCCTGACTCATGATTTCCACTCAGGTCATGATCTCAGGGTCGTTCTTGATGGCACGGAGCCTGCTTGAGCTTCTCTCTCTCTCCCTCTGCCCCTCCAATCCAGCTCACACTCTGAATAAATAAATAATATTTATTAAGATTATTTATTTATTTATTTGACATAGATCACAAGCAGGCAGAGAGGCAGGCAGAGAGAGAGGAGGAAGCAGGCTCCCTGCCAAGCAGAGAGCCGGATGGGGACCTTGATCCCAGGACGCTGAGATCACGACCTGAGCCGAAGGCAGAGGCTTTAACCCACTGAGCCACCCAGGCACCATATAAGACTGATGAATTACAGACCTGTACCCCTGAAACAAATAATACATATGTTAATTAATTGAATTTAAATTTTGTAAAAAATGGAAAAAATTAAAAATAATATACTGGATTGAAGTGATAGATGCATAATTCTAAATCACTAAAAATCAAATTCTCTGAAAGACATTTTTGTTATTTACTAATTATACTGCTCTGATTATTTTTTTGTTTGATGGAATAATTCCGTACTTCAGAAAGAAAAACAGACTACTCAGGACATCGTTTTAAAAAGAGAGACTAGGGGCGCCTGGGTGGCTCAGTGGTTAAGCCTCTGCCTTCAGCTCAGGTCATCATCCCGGAGTCCTGGGATCAAGCCCTGCATTGGGCTGCCTACTGGGCAGGAAGCCTGATTCTCCCTCTCTCCCTCCTGCTGCTTGTGTTCCCTCTATGATTGTGTTTCTCTCTGTCAAATAAATAAAATCTTTTTTTAAAAATTAAAAAAAAATAAAAAGAGCGACTAGGGGTCCCTAGTGGCTCAGTCATTAAGTGTGTGCCTTCAGCTCAGGTCATGATCCTGGAGTCTCTGGATCAAGCCCCGCATCAGCTCTCTGCTCAGCAGGAAGCCTGCTTCTCCCTCTCTCACTCCCCCTTCTTGTGTTCCTTCTCTCATCTGTCAAATAAGTAAAATCTTAAAAAAATAAAAATAAAATAAAAAGAGAGACTAATAGCTAACATATATAAAAATGTATTATACAAAATAATGAATAACTTTTGTGTGTATTTTGAAAAGACTACTGGAATATACAAAAAGAGGGAAAAACCCCAAGCCCCCACATGCACACACAAAATAACTTCTCCTACCTCCTTATGCTTAACAACACAGAATAATGTGTGTGGACTGTTTCTGAAGAGCTTGAAAAATTGAAAACCACATTATTTTCTATTAATTTCCTCTTAGGAATAAAGGACAAGTATAGAGAATGGTTTTTGGAAAACACATCGCAGTTTTGTTTGTGTGGGTTTTTGTTTTTTTTTTTTTAGATTTTATTTATTTGACAGAGAGAAACACAGCTGGAGAGCTGGAGAGGGAACACAAGCAGGGGGAGTGAGAGGGAGAAGCAGGCTTCCTGCCAAGCAGGGAGCCCGATGTGGGACTCGATCCCGGGTCTCCGGGATCATGACCTGAGCCGAAGGCAGTCGCTCAACCAACTGAGCCACCCAGGTGCCGTGTGGGTTTTTTTTTTTTTTTAAAGATTTTACTTATTGGGGCACCTAGGTGGATCAGTTGGCTAAGCCACTGCCTTTAGCTCAGGTCATGATCCTGGAGTCCCGGGATGGAGTCCCGTATTGGGCTCCCAGCTCCACAGGGAGCCTGCTTCTTCCTCTGCCCTTCTCCCCTCTCATGCTCTGTGTCACTCACTCTCTCTCAAATAAATAAATAAATAAAATATTTTTAGAAAAGAATCGTTTGTTGTTGTTTTTTTTGTAAAGATTTTACTTATTTGTCAGTGAGCGAGAGTACAAGCAGGGGAAGCAGCAGGCAGAGGGAGAAGCAAGTTCCCTGCTGAGCAAAGAAGCCCTGAAATGGGACTCAATACCAGTACCCTGGGGTCATGACCCGAGCTGGAAGCGGCCACTCAACCAACAGAGGCACTCAGGCGTCAGGACATTGTGTATCAAGGAACTTTTTTACTCTGTTGTATTAAAATCCATTGGGAGGCACCTGATGGCTCAGTGGGTTAAGCATCTGCCTTCGTTGCAGGTAGGGATCCTGGGACCAAAGCCCTGCGTTGGGCTTCCTGTTCAGTGGGGAGTCTGCTTCTCCCTCTCTGTCTGTGTCCCGCCTTGTACTTTCTCTCTCTCTCTCTCTCAAATAAATAAATATTTTTAAAATTTATTTTTTTTAAGATTTTATTTTTGTATTTGAGAGAGAAAGAGAGCAAGCATTTGAAAAAGAACTGGCTCACTGAGTCATGAGGACCTTTTAAGTGTTAATACATTTCACTACACAGCGTCCAAGGACAGCAATAATATCACCACCGGTCTCATTAGAAAAGCTTTAAGTATTGGGAAGCAGATACAAGTTTTGCCAAAACTCTGATCTTCACTTGAAAGTTCATTTTTATCATGGGGAGACAATCATAGTCGGTTGTTTTCCTTAAAGTGACTGCTCACTTCATTCATTTCTGAGGAAATGTCTGCCACTCAGCCTTCGTTTGACTGTCAGCCAATCCAATAAAAATGGTGTTCCATAAGAAAAGCAGCTAGTTCGGCTCACGACTCAAATGACTGCAGGAGTGATTTTCTTTTTCTTTTTTTTTTAATATTGTATTTATTTGACAGAGAGAAACACAGCCAGAGAGGGAACACAAGCAGGGGGAGTGAGAGAGGGAGAAGCAGGCTTCCCGCCGAGCAGGGAGCCCGATGCGGGACTCGATCCCGGGTCTCCGGGATCATGACCTGAGCCGAAGGCACTCGCTTAACCAACTGAGCCACCCAGGCGCCCCAGGAGTGATTTTCTTGGAGACAATCATTCTGCCCCTGCCTGGGGCAGAAATATTGCGCATTCTTGCTTCAATATTAAAAACCCACATTCGGGTGGCGCCTGGGTGGCTCAGTTGGTTAAGCAACTGCCTTCGGCTCAGGTCATGATCCCCGAGACCCGGGATCGAGCCCCACATCGGGCTTCCTGCTTGGCGGGAAGCCTGCTTCTCCCTCTCTCACTCCCCCTGCTTGTGTTCCCTCTCTGGCTGTGTTTCTCTCTGTCAAATAAATAAAAAAAAAATCTTAAAAAAAAAAAAAACCCACATTCGCTGCGCCTGGGTGGCTCAGTTGTTAAGTGTCTACCTTTGGCTCACGTCGTGGTTCCCAGGGATCAGACCCGCCTCCGCTCCCCGCTCAGCGGGAGTCTGCTTCTCCCTCTCCCTCTGCCCCTCCCCCTGCTTGTGCTCTCTCTCAAATAAGCGAATAAAACCTTAAAAACAAAAGTCATGCTCAAAGGTTGAGACTTAATACAATTAACAGTTTTTACTGCTCCATTTTACTGCCCCCTCCCCCCGCTTGTGTGCATTCTCTCACTCATTCCCTCTCAAATAAATAAATACATCTTAGAAAAAAGAATTTGGAAATATGAACACCAACTGGATATTTGAATATCAATAAGGAAACGATGTTAATTTTTTTTAGGTGTGACAATGGCACATAAAGAATGTGCTGTAAATGTAGTCTGCAGACTCCTGAAGTCCCCAGGATACTCGCCGGAAATCCAGGAGGTCAAGATTATTTTGATAATAATACATAGACAGTAATTCCCCGCAAAAGCAGTTGGAGAGGAGCAGGGCTCTCCCAGTGCCACCGCAGGATTCCAGAGAGCGTGGCGCCCCACTAACTAGCCATCATTGCATCCTGCACTCTACTCAATTCTAGAGAAGGAATGCTAGATTTGGTTTTCTTAAGAATGACCTTAATGGAGCAGGGGGGAGTGGCAGGCAGAGGGAAAGAGAAAAGGGGACTCCCGCTGAGCAGGGAGATTGATGCGGGACTGGATCCAGGACCCTGGGATCATAACCTTAATGGAAGGCTGACGCTTAACTGACTGAGCCACCCAGGTGCCCTCGTATTTCCCAATTCTTTTCAGAAACATCACTTATCTCTTGAAGTTTTTATAACTCAAGATCCAGGACTCCACATCCTGTGATGGATGTCTTTTAATACGTATCTGTTAAAAGCACAGTGTTGTTTCTCTTGAAGAGCTTCCACATTTGGAATTTCCTGATCCTGTTAAATTTTAATTATCAACTTTCTGTTCTTTCATCTGCACTCTAAACCTGAGAAGGTCAATGTTCAGGAATAATTTTTGGCCATATTAATAGCGATTCCCTACTCCTTGCCAGGTCTAAAAATGATTCTTTTTCTAAGGTACGGAGTGACAGGGTTGGGTTTTTCCACTAGACGTCTTTATTTTCTACCCCTTGATTCAGCATTCCTGCAATTAAGGTTTATCAAGCACCCGTGAAGGCACAGCTGTGAGCCACACACAACGCTCCCTCTCCATTATGAGCTTACATTCCTGTTGGGGGACAGGCAATAACAAAAAGCAGAATATATAGTGAGTCAGGTTGTGTTCTCGATTAAGGAGGACCTATTAGGAGTGCTGTGGTGGGGTGCATTTTGGAACAGAGTGGCTAGAGAAAAGCAGGTAAGGTTTGAGCCAAGACTCCCAATCAGGTATGTGGCTCCATTATCATAATTCCAAGACTATCATCAGACCCCTACGGGCAGATGTCCTCGGTGGTTCCCAGTGTCTGACAACACCACTCCATCTGGTTTCCACTCCTCCCAGCATGTTGACCTGCCTCCCTCTTTCATATCTGAGATGATGGAAGGGAATGATACCTGATCACAGCTTCTTCTTCCTCGTCCAGGGGCTCTGAGAAGTGGCCTTCAATCTCTTTTTCTTCCCACTGGCAAAATTACAAAGAAGGAAGCTCACAAAGAATTCTCCCAAATCTGAGCACCGTGAATACCTTAATGCTTTTGTTCCTTTGTTTTCAAACATATGGTAAACAAAAACCCAACAGCTTGAAACTTGCAAAATCCAGTTATCTTACTGAGCATCTGACAAGCCTATCTTTCTCCCTGATAAGTGAAGTCTTCTCATGAGGCCAATGGCTTAGAAAGGTTTTATCCTTGGGCACCTGGGTGGCTCAGTGGGTTGAGGCTTCTGCTTTCAGCTCAGGTCATGATCTCAGGATCCTGGGATCAAGGCCCTCATCAGGCTCTCTGCTCAGTGGGGAGCCTGCTTCCTCCTCTCTCTGCCTGCCTCTCTGCCTACTTGTGATCTGTCAAATAAATAAACAAAATCTTGAGAAAAAAAAAGGTTTTATCCAAGGAACCCCTGGGGATACAGGAGCTGTTCCATTTCTCTCTGCCTTTCCAGTACTATGCTTGGGATAGGTGAGGAAGGAAAGATGACAGCAGCAGGAACTTGCAATGAAACTAGAAATGCAGCCATGACCAGGATCATCCAATTTTGTAGTCCTGTGCACCTGGGAACACACAAACTTCCTGTACAGCCTGGCTCCTGCCTGAGGGGGAGCCTATCAGCATCGTCCCACTCTTCAGTGCCACCCACCCGAGGGGGACAAGCCTTACGGATGCCAGAGGAAGGAGCTGCCCCTCTAGCTTGTTTCTCCTGCTGGCCAGATCTTGGCTCTACAAAATGCCATTGTCGTTCTGTGCTATACACAACTGATGAATTATTGAACTCCACGTGGGAAACTAAAATGATGTACTAGATGTTAGCTGACTGAATTTAAATTAAAAAAATAAATAAAAAATAAGACAAAATGAGGAATAGTTTGTAAAATGAAAAAAACAGTCATAGTCATTCTGAATAAGTTTTAGTACTGGATGCGTTATTTTTATAGAGGATTTAGAGATAATTTCATATGGATCAGAAAGACATGGGCAGGGGCGCCTGGGTAGCTCAGTGGGTTAAGCATGTGACTTTGGCTCAGGTCATGTTCTCAGGGTCCTGGGATGGGGCTCCACATCAACGGGAGCCTGCTTCGCCCTCTCCCCACCCCCACTCATGCTCCTGCTCTCTCACTACCCCTCTCTCAAATAAATAAATTAAAAAAAAGAAAAGACATGGATATGAGCACTATTGGGCCACATATTACAAAATTAAGCAGCTGAATTAAAGATTCCCATTTTTCATGAGTAGATCCAGAAACACAATGGATCAGGGTGTCTATTGGTCTGAATACTTCTGTTTACAAATGGAAAGACTAAAGTTGGACTTCCTGGTCTCCAGAACTATGAGAAACACATGTCGTTAATGGTTTCAGCAGCTCCAGTGGCTTAAGCGATAGCCCTTTCTTGGCTGTGACTGTTTCTCTGACTTTCCTTGTTTTTGATGATGTTGACAGTCTTGAGCAGTTCTGCTCAGGTATTCTGTAGCATGCTCCTCTACCAGCATTTGTTTGGTGTTTTTCTCCCGATTGGACAGGAGTTACAGGTTCCGGGGAAGAAAGATAAAGGACCACTTTCATCGTATCCTGTCAAGGGTGCTCTATCAATTTCCTAGGGCTGTCCTAACCAGGTACCACAAACTGGCTTAAAGGAACCTGAATTTATTCCTTCTTGGTTCTAGAGGCTGGAAGTCTGAAATCAAGGTGTTGGCAAGGCCTTGGAAATCCTTCTTTGCCTCTCTCTAGCTTCCAGTGGTTTCCCAAGTTTCCTTGGCTCCTGCCGCAGCACGTGGGTCACACGACATTCTCAGCTCCTGTCCCTATGTCTCTTTTCCTTTTCCCACAAGGGCACCAGTCCTATTGGATTCGCAGCCAACCCTACTCCCAAATCACCCCATCTTAACTAATTACATCTTTTTTTTTTTTTTTTTTTTTTTAACTAATTACATCTTAATGACTCAATTTCCAAATTGATTCAAATTCTGAGGTCTTGGGTAGGACATGACTTTTGGGAGAATACTCTTGATCCCAGCACAGGCACATGACGTATGACTGTTGGTGTTGACCTTAGTGTTCGTCAGATCTCCCACTGCAAACAGACTCTTTTCCTTTCCCCTTTCCCTACTGCACTCTTGGGAAGGAAGTCACTATGAATAGTCCATGTTTTTGAAGTGGGAAGTTATGCCCCCTATCTTTAGGGTTGATAAGTTATCTACATAACTTATTCAGAATTCTTCTGCATGGGGAACTTGTCTCTTGTCCCCATTTATTAATTTATTCAATTAATCCAGCATATATGTATGGTTCTATCTGAACTGTGAATTCGTGCCCCTGTGGTACTAACTAGAGAATAGTACTTATGGGCAGTTCCTTTTGCCTTTAGTCGTACACACTCCATTCCCAAAGTTACTTGGGTTGGCACTTCTTTCCTCACCCTCTTTAGTGAGATTGCTTCATACATTTAGAAAGCTACAGTTAGAATCTCTCGTCACAGCCTGCATTTTTTTGCTGGAATCTTCCAACCCCCTAAATGATTTAAAAAATTTGTTGGTCCCTCTGCCAGCTTGTGCTCACTCGCTCTCTCTCTCTGATAAATGAATAAATAAAATCTTAAAAAAAAAAAGAAGTTTGCACATGAGTGATTATAGCAGCTTTATTCATAATCTCCATAAACTCCAAATCTCCAGGATGTCCATCCAAAGGTGAATGGGTAAGTCAACCGTAGTCCATTAAAACAAGGGAACACTTGTAAGCTCCAGAAAGTCACAAAAAGACATGGAGGAACCTTAAATGCAAAGTGCCAAGTGAAAGAAATCAGTCTGAAAAAGCCACATGCTGTATGATTCCAAACATGTGATATTCTGGAAAAGATAAAATGAGAGAAGCAACAGAAAGACCAGTGGTTGCCAGGAACTGGAGCTGCAAGGGAGGAATACGTGAACTACAGGGGATTATTAGGGTGGAAAAACTATTCTGTATGATGTGGTAATGGCGGGTGCATGGACTTATGCAATGTTCAAGACCTACAGAACTTGGGGCGCCTGGGTGGCTCAGTTGGTTAAGCAACTGCCTTTGGCTCAGGTCATGATCCCGGAGACCTGGGATCGAGTCGAGTCCCACATCGGGCTCCCTGCTCGGCAGGAAGCCTGCTTCTCCCTCTCTCACTTCCCCTGCTTGTGTTCCCTCTCTGGCTGTGTTTCTCTCTGTCAAATAAATAAAATCTTTAAAAAAAAAAAAAAAGACCTACAGAACTTTACATCACCAAGAGTGAACCTTACCACCAACAAATTTTTTTAAAGATTTTTATTTATTCATTTCACAGAGAGAGAGATCACAAGCAGGCAGAGAGGCAGGCAGAGGGAGAGAAGAGGAAGCAGGCTCCCTGCTGAGCAGAGAGCCTGACGCGGGCCTCAATCCCAGGACCCTGGGATCATGACCTGAGCGGAAGGCTGATGCTTAAGCGACTGAGCCACCCAGACATCCCCATGTGCGGACTTCTGTAGGGACATACATTTTCAACTCAATTGGGTAAGTACTTAGGAACATGATTGCTAGATCATATGGTAAGATTATGTTTAGCTTTGTAAGAAACTGTCAAACTGTCTTCCAAAGTGACTGTAGCATTTTGCCTTCCCACCAGCAGTGAATGAGAATTCCTGTTGCTGTGTCCTTGTCAGCATTTGATGTTAGTTTTTTTTTTTTTTTAATTTTCATCATTCTAATGGGTGCATAGTGGCATCTCATTTTAACTTGTAATTCTGTGATGACAGGTGTTGTTGAGCGTCTTTTCATATGCTTATTTTTCACCTGAATGTTTTTCTTTGATGAAGTGTTCAGATCTTTTGCCTATTTTTTAAACATGTTTTTTGTTTTCTTATTGTACAGTTTAGGAGCACATCTAACAAGCAAATCTCTAGTTCTGAATACTATTCTCCACTAAAAGGAGCCAGAAGTCCTTGGAAAAGTGGTTGGTTACTGGTCTGAGACGGGGAAAGACAAGACGAGCCTGGAGTACTAGAAAGAAAGACAGTGCTCGAGAAAAGCTGTGGGTGTCTAAAGGGCAGAGAAATCCATAGGACAGAGGCTTCCAGTGGCCAAAGCCAGAAGTGACTGAGCAACAAAATAATAACAGTATTATATTATAACCTGTGGAATAAAATAAACATTCACGAGTCCATATTGGTAATATACAAATAATCGAGTAAGTAAATAAATAAATAAGGCAGGAGGGATGGCTCTTCCTTAGAGAATAATTCTAAGTAAATAATACAGAAGGAATAAGCGAAGCAGAAAATCACCACTAGAACACACACTATAACAATAACAACTATCACAGGCAAGATCTACCAGTAGATGCTAAAAATAGCAGAGGAAAGTGAGGTGAAACAGGATATTGGCACAGTCTTCAAGTATTTACCCCAATATGTTTGCTAATTAAAAAAAGGAAAATGTAACTTCATGGTGCAAAAACCCCACAGACATGACTTAAACCAAGTGATCAAAGTAAACGTCACTGCTAATAAGACACAGTGACATCTGAAACCGCTGATATATTATACTGAGAAGGGCACATCACCTCTGTGACATTTTTGCCAAAAATGCATGACCTCAATCTACTCGTGAGAAAACATCAGACAATCCAAACTGAAGAACATTCAGTAAAGTAACTGACCTGTACGCCTCAAAATGTCAAGGTCAGAAAGACAAGAAAAGACTAAGGAATTGTCATAGATTGTAGGAGAGAAAGGAGACAAGACAACTAAATGCAGAATGAGATGAAGGCTTAGATCCTGGAACAAACAACTTCTCCCGTCTCCCCGCTGTTAAAACAATAGGACCTTATTGGAAGAGCTTGGGAAATCAAATTTGCACCAATTCTCTAACTATATCCATGAATATTTTACTTGTTCTTAGTTTTGACAACTGTCCTATGGTTATTGATAATGTAAACACTAGTGAAAACTAAGTTAAGGGGATATGGGAACTCCCTGTACTATTTTGGCAATTTCTCTCTAAGTCTAAAATTACTTCAAAATAAAAAGTTAAAAGTCATTTTGATACTCACCTTTTATCTGCTAGTTTTATACAAATA
>PITA01013991.1:0-19020 GCA_004023965.1 Spilogale gracilis
ATACAACAATCAAAACTGGAGAGATAAAGGGCAGAAAATATGAAAGCAGAATGGACTTCTTTATTGCCCTTTAATTTCTACCTAGTACAAAATAATGTTATTTTAGATCAGATGCTTGTTGAGAAAGAATAGATGGGAAGAGGTAGTTACAGTTACTCTAATATTGCTATTAGTAGGGAACCAAAAGAAAATAACTAAACAAAATAAAAAATTTTAAAAGGAACTTAAAATATAAAAGGTGTTAGTATAAAAGTAGACATGAGTACAAAAATGCAACCTTCCTGAACACCAAAAAGTATACTCGGGAGAAATTAAGAAACAAATAATGGAAGAATAGATCATTACTGTTTTTAGAGGTTATAAAGGAGAAGTGATAGAATAGAATGAAGGGAATGGGGAAAGAAGCTTGAATTCTTTGAGTATAACTTTTTAAAACTTGACTTTGGTACTATGTCAATATTTCCCCAAAGAATGTTAATAATATTAAAATTATAAATCAATACCTTTAATTAAACATGAAATAAATGAACCTAAATATGTATTCAGCTGGATGAACTATTCGAAGATACTTTAAAACACTAGTTCATATTTACTTGGCTAGTAGAATATATCCTAGAAGGATAAAAAAAAAAGTGCAAATAGGGTCTAAAACTGTTTTAACTTATCTGCATTATTTGTAGTAGTATAATTGATTATTGCATCTGTGTATTAGGGGAATGATGTAAGTGAGTAATTGTTGGACATCCCATCATTTCCAGCATCATCACTGAGAACGACAATTTCTGCTATGGGATAAAGGTACTATAGATGAAAGAATTCAAGTAAAAGTCTTTTTTTCCTTACTTTGAAACTCATGGAAGTAACAAAATAAACTCATGATACGTTTATTTTTAAAAAAATATATTCTAGGGGCGCCTGGGTGGCTCAGTTGGTTAAGCGACTGCCTTAGGCTCAGGTCATGATCCCGGAGACCGGGGATCGAGCCCCACATCGGGCTCTCTGCTCGGCCAGAAGCCTGCTTCTTCTTCTCTCACTCCCCCTGCTTGTGTTCCCTCTCTCGCTGTGTTTCTCTCTGTCAAATAAATAAATAGATTCTAGTTCCTGTCACTGTAAATACTTGAAACAATGTCCAAACCAGTAGCAACAGGCACTCCTGTTGTTCACAGTGCCATCTTTATATACCATTTAACACCTAAAGGAACCAGGACTCCTTAGAGAATGGGTTGATTCATTTCTGTATGAGCCTGGAATATTTTGACATACCAGAAAAAAACTATCAAAGACTGTTCAGTTGTTGTCAGAATAACCCAAAAGCCAATTTGAAAAGGACCCCATTATCAAAAATGGGGAAATTTGACCATTAATTAAAATAAAAACTGAAACAAACTGAAACATATCAAATATATTTCAAACTATTAGTTCAAATAGTAGTAAAAGAAAAAGTTTTGAAAACTAATTGGCCACTGTGCTAATGATTCAATTCATTATTTGAAAACTGGAGAACAAAAGAAAACAATCAGGTATCATGTTAACTTTCCATGCAATTATACCACAGGATAAACAAGTCAAGATAAAGGGAGTGTGTTTTTGTAGAAATACTGTAGGTAATAAATGAAGAAGGAATCATAAAAATAAATATCATTCTACCTAAATGGGTCAATTATTAATCTAGACAGTGAATATCAGGGACTGCCAACAACCAGGTGTTACGTGTCTCCTAATGGAAGAAGAAAACATTGGTAATAAAAACAGTCATGCTGATTACACTGACAATCTCTCAAGCTCCTTGGTCAAACCACCAAGTCGTAGGAAATAAGAAATGGTTAATTCCACCAAGAGGATACAATCAACAAAATCTAGAGGGTAAGGAATGTTCCAGAAAAAATGATCCAGTTTCTTCAGCGTATAAATTACAAACTTGGGGAACCTGGGGGTGCAGCTGGCTAAGCATCCAGTTCTTGGTTTCGGCGCAGGTCATAACCTCAGAGTTCCTAAGTTCGAGCCTTGCATCAGGATCCATGCTCAGTGTGCATTCTGCTTCGGATTCTTCCTCCCTCTTCCCATGCCCCTCCTGCTCATGCTCTCTCTCTTTCTCACTAAAGTAAATGAATCTTTTTTTAAAAAGAAAGTATAAGCTTAAACAAAAAGCCAAACAAATACATTATATACATAAGAGAGTACAGTGAAAAGAGAAGAGGAAGGAATGGAAGGAAACCTAGAAAGAAGGAAGCCTAGAGATGAAGATATTTAAAAGTCATCATTCAGTCATAGCATCTGAATTTTATTCGGATTAAAAAAAATAGATACACACACACGACTCTAACAAATCAGAACATTTCTAGAGAATTTGAAATTGGAATATTGATAAATAATTGCTGGTATTGAGAAATTACTGAAAAGTTCTTTTTATATGAGTTAATTTTATGGTTTCTTTAAGAGTCCTTATGGTTTAGAGATACTAGTATATTTACAGATTAAGGAATAGGATGTCTGATATTATCTTCAAAATAGTATTGAGGGAGTAAATTGGTGAGGTTAGCTATAGTTGATAATTATTAAGTCTGGATGATGGTACATGGGATTCATTATGCTATTCTACCTATTTTTTGTATATGTTTGAAATTTTCCATGATAAAAGTTTCCACCAAGAAATGAAAAAGAGAAGGGGAAAAGTGATGGCAAAAATATCATAATTTATGATCATTACTTGAAAACAAATTTGGTTGATTAGATGTAATAAGCAAAAACCATATTTGATTTCACAGTTATGATAAGGTGCTCTATCTCTGGCTTTCATTTCAGAAATAATTATTTTATATTTTTAATTTTTTAAATTTTTTAAACATTTTATTTATTTATTTGACAGACACAACTAGAGAGGGAACACAAGCAGAGGGAGTGAGAGAGGGAGAAGCAGACTTCCCGCTGAGCAGGGAGCCTGATGCGGGGCTGGATCCCAGAACTCTGGGATCATGACCCGAGCCAAAGGCAGATGCTTAATGACTGAGCCACCCAGGCGCCCCAGGAATAATTATTTTATATGTGCTTTATCACATAGGAGAGAGTCTCATCCCTCTGGCCACAGTGATTGGTTCAGGAATGAGCACAGACTAGGAGGGAAACTGAAAATTCTAGCTACTGAATTATCTGCTTTGTATGGATCACTCCTGGAAATTTGTATATATAATCCCACATCTGTTGAAGACAACCTGCATCAGAGTTAGGGCAAGCCAGAGAAAGAAGATCTATGACAGAGAAAAAGGCCAAATCTGTCTCAACTCCCTCTGGAATAATCAAGCTATAGTTGCACAGGGTTCTCTGTACTTCAATAATAGCTTTTTAAAGATTTTATTTATTTATTTATTTGATAGAGAGAAACAGAATCAGAGAGGGAACACAAGCAGGGGGAGTGAGAGAGGGAGAAGCAGGCTTCCCGCCGAGCAGGGAGCCCGATGTGGGACTCGATCCCGGGTCTCTGGGATCATGACCTGAGCCGAAGGCAGATGCTTAACCAACTGAGCCACCCAGGTGCCCCCAATAATAGCTTTTTAGAAGGAACTTTATTGGGGTGAGTTGGTGGCACAGTCAGTTCAGCGTCCAACTCTTGGTTCTGGCTCAGGTTGTGATCTCTAGGTCATGAGATCCAGTTCTGTATTCAGCATGGAGTCTGCTTAAGACCCTCTCTTCCTCTCCTTCTGCCCCCCCTCCACTCTCTCAAATAAATAAATAAATGTTTAAAATAATAAAAGAATCTTTAATACTAAATGTCAATAGAGTTTGGTAAAGTTCTTCTTAGCATTCTTAGAGAAATCATGGAGAAATATGACCTGAAAAATGATACAGTTACATAGATTCCCAACTACATGAACAGTTATGCACAGAATGTGGGTAAATGATAATTACAGACCAAATGGTTGAATTTTTTCTCCAACACTTTTGCTCTGTCCTAATCAGCTTTTTGTCATAATCTTGGATTAAGACACAAATGACATACTTATCAATCATCACATGCACAAATCTAAGAGTCAATCAACTACAAAACTTTAAATGAAGATGTAGAGATATCACAATTTCTAGAAAAAAATGAGTTGCAATTGATGAGATTTTTTATGCGAATAAATGAATAGCTCTGCATAAGAACATTAAAAAGTCAATTTTATAAGTACAGGGAAAGAAAAAGAGTCCAGTGGCGAATCGGGGTAAAGGCCTAGGATTTCAACTGGGTGCAAATTCAACTGATCTGTTTATAACCTTGGCCAAAAATGTGTGTGTGTGTGTGTGTGTGTATTTATGCTATAGTTATTTTTATTATGTATTATTAATATAGTGTATAATTATATAAATACAATTTTAACAGGAGTGCAATCTCCAGATCAGCTGAATAGTGCAGCTGCATTTATGTTTTTTCCTTGCCAGAGTAAATACAAGTCTTACATTCAGTTCTTTTTAACATATTTAAGGAAGAAACTTTATAAAATAGAAGACTATAGGGGAAAGGACAATTATCAAGAAAGCGTGTAATGGTTAATGATCTAAGACTGTTTGGACTAAGGACTAAGACTGCATGGCAACTCTCTTATTTAATGAAAGAGGTGAAGACATGGGAAAGAAGCTAAATTTATCCAATGCAGATCTAAAACTAGGCCAAATAATGAAAATTACAGACATGTAAGTTAAGGTTTAGAAAGAAAGATTATTTTCTAAGATCAGAGCTATCTGAAATCAGACATTTTCTTTATGGAAGCAGTAAACTCACTAATCACTGAAAATGCTCCTGATGATCTCCCTTTTAGGTGACTAGGTACCTCCCTATTAGAGAAAGAGGGAAGGTGAGCACAAAGACCTTTATAGGATCTTTATAATTTAATATTATATTATTAAAGTAATTATACATATAGCCAAATAAATCTGATTTGCTATTGGATGTTTGATAAACGTCTACAACAACAGGATGATATTATTTTATATTTGTTATCATTCATTCCTTAAAAAGTATTGAGCCACCTGAAGAACAACACAAACTTTCATTTTCCCATATGTATTTGCTCCAGCTTAACTTGTATTTTCTCCCATTGTATCTTTCGATCTAACCAACTCAGCTAATCCACAAAGCATGCCACTACCAGGCACTTAATAACATTTAATGTGCTGGCCAAAGTTTCCATTAAACTCTTATGTTTGGTGAATCAGCAGCTCCCTAATTGATTTAAGTTGCTTCTTCCTTTCTCTACTGATTGCCAAGTAAGACTTCATAACAGGTATATGGATATATTCTGCTGAGCATAACCTAAAATTACATAACCTTTTCACAACCAAAATCAGGTTAAAGCTTACCTAAATACAGGACATCATAAGCTTGACACTTACATTTATAATTTATTACATAAAATAGAATCAAATGATATATTTTCTCCTTGATGTACTTAAATATAAACATTGACTTATAAATTTCAGCAGAATATATTTTACCAAATTAAGGTGTTTAAGATGTAATCCCAAATATCTCTAGTTTCTATCATTTTAAATGAATGATACCTAAATCCCTAAAACATTTTATTCATCAAATAATAACTGAGTGGTTATTTGTCAGGTCTTGTCCCATGCCCTCAATGAAAGATGAAAATAACAAAAAACAACAACAAAAATATTGGTCATGATCCCTGTCCTCGTGGGGCTTACAATCTAGTAGAATACATAGACATTAATTATACCATAATCAAACATAAAATTGAGTGATTAACCACAAATAATTAAAACTATTATTAATAGGATTATACCTGGTCAAGGTCAGGGAGAGCTCCCTTGAAAAAGTAACAATAGAGCCTCTCTAAAGAATGAGTGAAAGTTTTTCCAGACACAAAAGACAAAGAAAAGGACTTTACCTTTACAACACTGTAAAGGCTTTCTGGTGGGACAAAATATCACAAGGGAAAAAAAGACTAGAAGAGATCTGTGTGGCTAGAACCAAGCAGGGTACAGTGGAGGGTGAGGGGGTGGGGAAGGAGCCTAGAGTGAGATGAACTTGGAAAAACAGATAGGGCCAGACAACACACACTCTTCAAAAGAATGGGTAGTAAGTATGATCAGCATTGGATAGTATTACAATTAACCATGGATCATCTGACAAAAGGGGAGAGGCATAATGATGTAGCATCGAAGCCAGTAAACTAGCTATGGAGCTATTTTAGTCATCTATTTTGGAGAAAAGTAGCTTGGATTGGTTTAACATGGAAATAATGAAATTGGTTGTGTTTGGGAGATATTTAGAGGGTGAAAGTGTTGTGACTTGAACAGATCTAAATTTATCTTTCACCTATAAATTAAATTTATAGAAATTGAGTTTTATAGGGGCACTTGGGTGGCTCAGTCAGTTAAGCATCCACCTTTTGGCTTCATCTTGGATCATGATCTCAGGGTCCTGAGATTGAGCCCCCATTCATGCTCAGAACAGAGTCTGCTGGTCCCTCTCCTTCCATCTCTGTCCCTCCCCCTGCACATATATGTGCACTCTCTCTCTCTAATAAATAAATAAAATCTTAAAAAAAATAATTTGAGTAGTTCCTCTTTATCCAGAGATTCCCTGAATTCATAAGCTCTATCAGGGGTCTCCAAAGAAACAGAACCAACAGGACACATACATAGAAAGGGAGATCTATTTTAAGGAACCGGCTCACATAACTGTGGAGGCTGACAAGTCTAAAATTTGTAGGACAAGCCAAGAAGTTGGAGATACAGGCAGGATTTCTATATGGGAGAATCCCTTCTTCTCAGAGAATTCTAAAAATTTTGCTCTTATTAAGGCTTTCAAGCACCTCACTGACGGTGCTTTATTTAATATCAACTGATGGTAAATGTCAATCATATTTACCTTCATAGCAATATTTAGACTAGTGTTTGACCAAACAATAGGGCACAACAGCCTTGCCAAGTTGACACATAAAATTAACCACAGATTATGCAAATTTATATGCATAATCTGTATATAAATTTACCTCTTGTGATATCTCAGAGGATCCCTCTAAGTTTGACATTTCTAAATCTAGTAAACACATCCATACAAAATTTTCATGGATTTATTAACTCTAATGAATGAACTTCAAAAAAACAGTTTATTTTAGCCCTAGGATTTTCATATTACAAAAATATATTTTGTTTATGTCTTTTTATTATTATTACTTAATTTTTTTTCAGTGTTCTAAGATTCACTGCCCATTCCCCACACCCAGTGCTCCATGCAATAGGTGACCTCAGTACCCACCACCAGGCTCTCCCATTCCCCCACCCACTTCCCTCTAAGTCCCTCAGTTTGTTCTGTGTCCAAAGTCTCTCTTGTTTTGTTTCTCTCCCTGAATTACCCTACTTCCCATTTACTTTCCTTCTCCTACTGGAGAAGTCTTCTATATTACCCCTTATGCACCACAAGAAAGTGAAACCATGTGATACTTGACTTTTCTACTTGGCTTAATTCACTCAGCATAATCTCTTCCAATTCAGTCCATGTTGCTACAAAAGTTGGATATTCATCCTTTCTGATGGAGGCATAGTATTCCATTGTATATATGTACCACATCTTCTTCATCCATTCATCTGTTGATGGGCACCTTGGCTCTTTCCACAGTTTCGCGATTGTGGCCATTGCTGCGATGAACATTGGGGTACATATGGCCCTTCTTTTCACTACATCTGTATCTTTGGGGTAAATGCCCAGTAGTGCAATTGCAGGGTCATAGGGTAGCTCTATTTTTAATTTTTTAAGGAATCTCCATACTGTTTTCCAAAGCAGCTGCACCAGTTTGCATTCCCACCAACAGTGTAAGAGAGTTCCCCTTTTTCCGCAGCCTCTCCAACCCTTGTTGTTTCCTGGCTTGTTAATTTTGGCCATTCTGACTGGTGTAAGGTGGTATCACAGTGTTGTTTTGATTTGAATTTCCCTGATACTTAGTGACGCTGAACATTTTTTCATGTGTTTATTAGTCATTTGTATATCTTCTATGGAGAAGTGCCTCTTCATGTCTCTTGCCCATTTTTTGATGTGTTCATCTTCTTTTTGGATGCTGAGTTTGAGTAGTTCTTTATATATCTTGGATATCAGCCCTTTGTCTGTAGTGTAATTTGCAAATATCTTCTCCCATTCTGTGGCCTGCCTCTTTGTTTTGTGGACTGTTTCCTTTGCTGTACAGAAGCTTTTTATTTTGATGAAGTCCCAGAAGTTCATTTTCGCTTTTGTCTCCTTTGCCTTTGGAGACATGTCTTGAAAGAAGTTGCTGTGGCCGATGTCAAAGAGGTTACTGCCTATGTTCTTTTCCAGGATTTTGATGGATTCCTGCCTCATGTTGAGGTCTTTCATCCATTTCGAGTTTGCCTTTGTGTGTGGTGTAAGTGAATGGTCTAGTTTCATTCTTCTATACGTAGCTGTCCAATTTTCCCAGCACCATTTATTGAAGAGACTGTCTTTTTTCCACTGGATGTTTTTTCCTGCTTTGTCAAAGATGATTTGACCATAGATTTGTGGGTCCATATCTGGACTCTCTACTCTGCTCCATGGGTCTATTTCTCTGTTTTTGTGCCAGTACCATACTGTCTTGGTAATCACAGCTTTGTAATACAGCCTGAAGTCAGGTAACGTAATAAAGCCTGAAGTCAGATGCCCCCAGCTTTGTTTTTCTTCTTCAGGAATTCCTTAGCGATGTTTATGTCTTTTTTCATGTCATGGGCTTTTTTTACACTTACCTCCTTCCTTAAGCAATTATAAGCTTCCCAGATTTTCTAGGACAACACAGTTCATAAAAATGAGGAAAAAATATATGTTAACTTTGATGCATACTTTGGTCTGAGATTTGTCTAATATGATCAAGAAGTTACATGACTCTACCAATAAGCCCGATTTCTTAGCACATCCATTAGGACTTTTAGTATTGGAAAGTCCTCAATGTATTAGCAAATCTGGAGGTTTTGTTGAAAATTCCTAAGAAATTTATTAAAAATATTCATGAGGGTAAATCATATGAAATACCTGCAAATGTTTAACAATTCTAGAACCAAAGATATGACCAGATTTTTTTCTTACAGTTTGGTATGCTGACTTCCTCATTTCTTCTCCTATGAATCTCCCAGGCATTAGCAACACCACCACACCACCAAAATAATAACTTCTGTGTGTCTGTGTGCATGTGCGCAGAGGCATATTTTGTGTAAATCTCTGGCAAAAAAATTTAAGTCAAAATGAAGCATATTTTCTGGTTTCTCCTTGTTCAAGTGTTCATTTACATATTATGGCCCCTAGCATATCACTTTCAACCTCCCCCATCAATTTATATACAGACACACAGACTGGAATTATTAAATCTATTTCCCTGATATTTCCATAGTAAAGGCAGCATATGAATCTGTAGGATAATGTAGTACATGTTTCTGAGACATCAACTTTACTATATGATTTGGAGCAAAAATGTTGTCAAATAATTAGTCAGAATTTTAGAACATACTTTTTGTTTCTTCCTGAGACATTATCCTTATCTACTATTTCTGCTCTTTTTGTATTAATTTTTCTATATCTTTATTCTTCTCTGCCATCCACTAAGAGATTTCCTCAATCTAAACTTCTGGATTACCCATTCTTTTTCAGCTGTATCCATCCTGTTGTTTCTCTCAACTATTGTGTTCTTGATTTCTGCTACTGTTTTTTTCAGACCTGATATTTCTGCTTAATTCCTTGTGTGAGTTGTCCTGCTTCATATTTTTTACAGCTCATTGAGCATCTTATTTTGTTTATTAGAAATTATTAACACATTCTTAATTTATCAGTGCCAGTTATTCTCCATATCATATAGACTGCTGTCTTCCTTTTTTATAGTTTGCTTTCTCAAATGTCCAGTTATTTTGACCAGTGGGCTCACATTCCCCTGCATGTATCAGGTAATGTGTAAAGAAGAAGGGTCGATACCCAGTCCCTACGCTATATCCTCCAATAGAAGTGAAGGGATGAGCTCTGGGGAAGATTACATCATTAAGTGGCATTTACTGTTTCCATTTGCTGCTACTTTTACTAATAAGATATTCATTTTTTTTTAACTACTAGAAAAAAGCAGCACTGGAAGGGGACAGCCTCTTTAGTAATTATTTGTTGGCCCTGAGAGATTGGAAGAGAATGGGATACAAGTGTAAATGCCTGGAAGCAACCAGTCAACCATGCCACTGGTCATCAACTACCTATCCCACAGATCTTTTATATTGCTTGATATTACCTTCCAGTACAAAGTAGCCTAGCTATTGCTCAAATGATGGCATCAGGAATGACTGCTCAATTCAGTGTAGAAGAAAAGCAAGAGTAGAATTATAAACCACCCAAACTATCTCCTAATATTGTGTATGGCTGACCTCTACTCCAAGCTACTGAAAACACCATCCCTTCTCTATATGTACCAGTTCAAGGTTTCTTCTTTTTATATTCATTTCTCAGATTTGAGCTGCTTTCTGAGCTCTGTATGGTTGATTTTAGAGAAGGAGCTAATAGTTCATGCCATATCATTTTTTTCCTCCCAGAAACTAGAGTCTACAACAATATTTGTCCCTTAAAGCAATACTATCATGGAGCAGAAGGCAAGGTTCCCATGAACACATCAAATAAAAATACAAAAATTTAAACACATTTTGTTCTTGGAACAGATTTCTTCAATTTATGCTCAGGTACACTTTCAACTTCCAGGTTGTACCTGTTCAATTTACTCTGCCATTATAAGTCTCAAAAGTGCTGGCTTCAGCGATCAATAGAATAATCCTTTGTTACAAATCCTACCAGTCTGCCCAACAAAGAATGAGATTCACTGGTCTGTAACTCTCTGGTCTCCAGGGAACCCTTCTCACTCATGGTTGGAAGTTTCCTTGGCAATCACACAGCACACTGACCTGCTTATGGCAGCTTGCATATTTATGCCAATGACTCCATAATGTCACCCCTGAGTTCCTTTAAAACTCTCTTGACAGGTCATTAGCAGCAGAGGGCCTAGGGGATCTGAGAGATGCTGAGACCAGAGAATAGAAGAAGAGAAAACAGAACCCTCACCAAGCAATAGGACCTGGGCAAACAAAGTTACAGGCATACACTGAGGTCTCAAGTACATACACTTAAAGCAGAGTAAGAGAGAGTCTAAAGTCCAAAAGGCCAGTGGCTGTGCACAGAGGGAGACAGTCTGCAGAAAGAAGTTTGGAAGGCAAGGAGGAAATAGGAACATAACACGTAGCTGAGAGGAAGTCAGAACCTGGAAGCTACTGGTCCACTGCCTTCATATTCTTCTCACCTGGCCTGGGGAAGACACTTAGAAATAACTGTCATACTGGACAGTGAGAGTAAGAGGAGGTACAGCAAGGCATATTCTTTACAAAAATTGGGCTGGATGATAACAGTCAAAGTTATTTGTCTTCATCTCGTTTTGCAATTACTTATTGAGCCTAGCAGGTACTGGTATTTGACTAGTATCTTTGATCTGTCTTTGTTAAGAGATAATTTTGGAATAGAGATTCCTTGAATGTTATCCTCAGAAAACTCCCAAGCAAAGAATTCACTTATTCTCCTTGCTCTCTCCCTTGTGTTCCCAAGTGTACCCTTCAAATCATTACTGCCATCCCTCCCACCACCACCACCGGTGTTCTGCCTTTAACACACTTAGAGAAATTATTATTGGTACTAGAGACTCTTGCAGGTTTTCCTTGAATTACTTTTCGAACTGTATAATGTTTACTACTATGCCCTTGACCTTCCACAATTCTGAGCTACCCTGGCTTCAAATCTTAACTGATCTTCCTCTTTCTGTAAAGATCATTCTCCTTATTACAGAACTCCTTTTTGAAAACCTTACTTTCAGGCTTACTGTGATTTATTTGCTTTCAATTTTTTTTCCTTTCATAGTTTTCTGAACTTATTTTGTCAATTTTCAATCTCTAAATTTCAATTTTATGATAAATGTCTTTTTGCTTATTTTCCTTTTCCCACATAATCACTGTGTTACATTTTGGTGTTTCTTGGTGCTCCTTCTTATTTATTTACAGATAAATAAGGCACTTTTTTTTTTTTTTTTTTTTTTGCCCTGACAAAGAATCAAGCCAATACAGAGATATCTGCGTGAATTTTAAGATACCCTATTCCAGGAATAGAACTCATCTAGATACCTTGCTTCAACTTAGGATTTCATCCCAGCTTAGCTTATTGGGTGGGTACTTGAAACTTCCCAACATTATTATTCTATCTAATTTGCCCAATCTCAGTTAGCATTCATAGTTTATCTTAAATATGAAATGCATAGTACATTGTTCTTACATTTTTGTCAGTTTGTTGTATGAGGTTTGCTGGTCAAGCCTGACACACATTTGCCACATTCTCTTATCCTATTAATTATCCTCCTGTTGCTAGATGTTATCCTGGAAGAGCCACATTCATCCAAGAGCAATCAACTGAGCAGTCACTACATGTCAGCACTATGCCAAGTACAGGGAGACGTGGCAGTCATCAAGAGCCACCAAATAGAGAATTTCAGTGCTTATAAAGCTGAGAAGACTCAAGGATTGCCATCACAACCAAGCAAAGATCTATAATTTTCACAGATGCATTTTTTAGGTCATAAAGATACATTTAGGTCATATTATTTTAAAATGATCTTTGTCATTTGATGTTGTCAACTGATTATCATCTTCACTTTCTTCAAATATAACATTATCTAATGAATCTGAGTAGATGGGTAGGAGGTAGAGAAGAGGCCTGGTCAATCCTTATGAGAAGTCTTGTGTTATTCAATAGTTTTCACCTGGTTTTCATATATATACATATGTAACTGACCTGTGACTTCTGGTTCAAAATCTTGATAAAAACCCTAATGCAGCCTTTCTCCCTAAATAATATTTATGAAAACCACAAAATGTGGAAATATTAAAAACATCAAAAATACGATGACTGACAGCTGAGAAGTTATCTGGATGTAAGAGAAAACCTCTGCTAACCACTAAGGCTTTGCCCTATTTAAACAGAGCTGCCATGTCCACTAAAACAAAAGCATAGTGACCCTTCTTCCCTCACTTTCCTTCCCCTGACTCAGAATACCTCTCTATATATAGTTGATGCCTTTTTCATTGAATATAATTCTCTTTTCCTTTTCTACTACTTTATGACATTCTGAGAAGACAAATATATCAAAGTCTAAGTAATCTTAGTAACAGTTAATATTTATAGGGGATTATTCCATGTAAGCCATGGTTCTGAGCCCCTCACATTTATCTTTTCTTTTAATCCTCTAATTATCCAATACAGGGTATTATTCCCATTTTACAGATGAAAAGAACTGAAGTACAGAGGTTCTGTAACTGTTCCAAGATTATTCACTACAGTAGAGTCAAGGCCAAGATGTAAGTAAGCATTCCAGCTCTAAGTACCTTAGGTAAATGAAGACCATCTAGAAATTACATATCTGGAGACTCTGGGCCCAAGAGGTTAGTTGACCCTGCCTTTGAGCATAATTACTGTTCATATGGTATACAAAAGACAATGTTCTGATGCTACTGTGTATGATGATGTCTCAGAGTTAAGTTTTCAAGACAATAGGGTGCATGAAAATGAACAACTTTAGAGGGTATAGAGAATACAGTGGAGCTTTGCTTTTCAATTTCTGTAAATACTCCTTTTTTTCATTTTTCTAAATCAATATGACATCACCTGTGACCATTCATACAAGAATCATGGGTGTTTATTTATACTGCTATTTTTTTAACTTTTATTCACTCTGAGGAAGGTTATTTACCCATTTTAAAATTCAGATTTCCATTCATTTCTTTTTTTTTTAATATTTTATTTATTTATTTGACAGAGAGAAACACAGAGAGGGAAAACAAGCACAGGGACTGAGAGAGGGAGAAGCAGGCCTCCCGCCGAGCAGGAAGCCTGATGTGGGGCTCCATCCCGGGTCTCCAGGATCATGACCTGAGCCGAAAGCAGTCGCTTAACCAACTTAGCCACACAGGCGCCCCCCTTCATTTCTCTTCTTAAGGGCACAAGTAATCATAGTTTGAATTGTTATTTTTATTAAGTATCATAGTCATCATTAGTAGCTTTGACCAAAAGCTCTTTAAGAACATCAGCAGTGGCTTATTCTTCTTTATGCCTTCACTGACTAGCATCGTAATTGTTATATTACAGGTGCCCAATACACATTAATGGAACATTAAACTTAATGACCAAACCATAAATTTGCAAAAACTCTTAGACACATTGAGTTAGCACTAGAGTTGATTGCCCAAAAGATGACAGCTTTGACAACACAATCCCTCCTCCCCTTGCACAAAATCTGTGCCCATGGGACAACACATGATAGCACCATGCCCTTGAATAGAGATAATGAAGAAAAATTGTCCGAAGTTAGCTCGACAAAGTAGTCACATATATTAGGCCTCTAGTGATTTAAATTGTTTTGATTATAGATAAATGTTGTTTTCATATGCAATATAAAAATTATGAGCAAATTTCTGAGTGCTTCTGGAACCACAAATAATTATATAAAGAGAAGCAAGAACGTGGATGCTTGGCACCACTGAAAAACAAGAATCTGATTCATAGTATTAAAGAGGAAGGATTAGATAAATTAGTCTATTCTCCTACTTTTGCTCTTTTACCATTCAAATCCTCCCCCACATTCTGAAGAAGTTTTAAGTCTTCTCTCCCAAACAGATGTACAACCCACAAACTTTCTTTCATAGCATCTATATATAGTTGTCATTCATTTTAATAGCATTTATATATAGCTGCCATTCATTTTAAGGCAAGGGAAACAGAAGCGTTTTCTTGGAATCTGAACACTACTAGTTAAAACAATAGTCAGGGTATTGACCCAATGGTCAGGGTAATAGATTGTTTTTGTGGTAGACAAATGTGTGTTTACTGAAAATAGACTAATCCATACTGTTTTATACAAACTTACGTTTTATATGTATGTGATATGCGGGACCCTAGAGAGTACAAGGCCAAAAACAGGACATCATTTGTCAAGATTTATAGACGGTACTGGTTATAAGTCCCATCATAGTCCAATTTCTTGTCATATAAATACTTTAGGGGTTTTAGGAAATAAAATAATAGTCTCCCCCAAGCAAGACTTGTCAGAAATCAACCAAGACAAGAATCAATAGTAACCTAGTTAAAAGTGGAAGCACTATAATGGGGGGGAGCATTAAAATCTTGGGTGTAAAACTTATAGAATGCTACGAAAGCAGTACATCAAGGGAAACTGATAGTTGCAAATGCCAATATTAAAAAAAGAAAAGATCTTGGGGTGCCTGAGTGGCTCAGTCAGTTAAGTGTTTGCCTTTGGCTCAGGTCATGATCATAGGGTCCTAGAATCAAGTCTTGTGTCAGCCTCCTTGCTCATCAGGGAGCCTGCTTCTCCCTCTGCCTGTCACTCTCCCTGTTGTGCGTGCTATCTCTCTCTGACCAATAAATAAAATCGAAAGAAAGAGAGAGAGAAAAGAAAGAAAGAAAGAAGGAAAGAAAGAAAGAATCTCAAATAAATAACTTAATCTCCCATTGTATGAAACTAGAAAAAGTGCAAACAAAACCTAACAAGAATAGAAGAAATTATTAGAACAGACATTAATGAAATAAAAAATTAAAAATTAAGTCAATGAAACAAACAATTAATTCCTGAAGAGGTCAACAAAATAGACAAAACCGTAGTGAGAATTATGAAGAAAAAAAAAACTCAAATTACCAAAATCAAGAATGAAAGAACAGACATAACTACTGACAGTATAGAAATAAGAAGGATTATATGGACATAATATAAACAACTGTATACCAACAAATTACAAAACTTAGATGATATGGGAAAATATTTTAAAAGATAAGAACTTCTAAAATTGACTCAAGAAGAAATGGAAAATCTTAACAGACTTATAATGAGTAAGAAAGTGGGGCACCTGGGTAGCTTAGTTTGTTAGTGTCTGACTTTTGGTTTTGGCTTAGGTCATGCTCTCAAGAGTCCTGGGATTGAGTCTCCATTTGGGCTCCACACTCAACCAGGAGTTCACTTGTCCCTCTCTTTCTGCTCCTCCCCCTGCTCTCTCCCTCCCTCTCTCTCTCCCTCAAATAAGTAAATAAAATCTTTATTAAAAATCAGAATAAGTGAAGAAATTAACTGACTAACATAAAATTTTCCCACCATGCAAAGCCTAGGTTAGAAATCTGGCTTTAGAGGTAAAAACTACCAAATCTTAAAAAATAATAACAAGTCCAATTTCTCATATACTTTTCAAAAAAATATTTTTGAGGTGAGTATTGGCCTTTTGCCAAAACCAGACAAAGAGGTTACAAGAAAAGAAAAAGACAGAATAACATCCCTATGAATATAGATGGAAATTCCTCAACAAAATACTAACAAATAGAGCCCAACACTTAAGCAGAACTATAAATTGATCATAAATAAACACAATGCTGAGAATAATCATATATGCTAAGAAATTAGATAACCTAGGGACGCCTGGGTGGCTCAGTTGGTTAAGCGACTGCCTTTGGCTCAGGTCATGATTCCGGAGACCCGGGATCGAGCCCTACATCGGGCTCCTTGCTCGGTGGGAAGCCTGCTTCTCCCTCTCTCACTCCCCCTGCTTGTGTTCCCTCTCTGGCTGTATTTCTCTCTGTCAAATAAATAAAATCTTTAAAAAAAAATTAGATAGCCTAGAAGAAATGGATAAATTTCTAGAAACATACATGCTACCAGGACTGAATCATGAGAAATAAAAAAAAAGAAAAGAAAAAACGGACTTATAACTAGTAATGAGATTAGGTCAGTTATCAAAAATTCCCTTCCTACTACCAAAAAAAAAAAAAAAAAATCCAAGGACCAGAGGACTTCACTGGAAAATCTACCAAATATGTAAAGAAGAATTAACACTAATTCTTTTCAATTTTTCCAAAACCTTGAAGAGGACGGAAGGAATACTTTTATATTCATTCTATGAAGTCAACATTACCCTGATACAAAATCAGAAAAAGACATCCAAATAGGAAAGGAAGAAGTAAAATTTTCTGTTTGCAGATGACATGATATTGATTGTAGAAAATCCAAAAGATTCCACAAAAATACTGTTAGAACTAATAAATTCAGTAAGGTTGCAGGATACAAAGTCAAGAGCCCCAAATCAGTTGTTTCTACACACTAATAGAAAAAATCCAAAGAGGAAATTAAGAGAATAATTCAATTTATAATAGCATCAAAAGTAATAAAATATTTAGGAATAAACACAAGAAGGTCAAAACTTATCCACTAAAAACTATAAAACACTGATGAGAGAAATTAAAGAAGATACAAATAAGTGGAAAGACATGCAGCGTCCATGGATTTGAAGACTGAATATTGCTAAAATGTCCAGACTACTCAAAGTGATCTACCGAGTCAATGCAATCCCTATCCAGATCTCAACATTTTCTGTGGAAATAAAAAAGTTCATCCAAAAATTCATAGGGACCCCAAATAGACAAAATTATCATGAACAAGAAAAACAAAATTGGTAGTCTCACGCTTCCTGATTTCAAAACTTATTACAAAGCTACAGTAATCAGAATAGTGTGCTACTGACTTAAAGACAGATATACAGACCAATGGAACACAATAGAGAACACAGAAATATGGTGAAATAATCTTTGAGAAGAGTGCTGCACAATGGGGAAAAGAGTCTGTCTCTGCAATAAATGATTAATGCTAGGAAAACCGGATATCCATCGGCAGAAAGAACGAAAAGCAAGCAAGCAAGCAAGCAAGCTGGATCCTTCTGTTACACATATACAAAAACTAACTCAAAATCAATTAAGATCTGAGGGGTGCCTGGGTGGCTCAGTTGGTTAAGTGACTGCTTTTGGCTCAGGTCATGATCCTGGAGACCCAGGATCGAGCCCTGCATTGGGCTCCCTGTTCGGCGGGAGGCCTGCTTTTCCCTCTCTCACTCCCCCTGCTTGTGTTCCCTCTCTAGTTGTGTTTCTCTCTGTCAAATAAATATATAAAAATATAAAAAAAAGATCTGAGTGTACAATATAAAACTATAAAACACTTTGATAAAAAATAGGGGGAAATATTCATGATGTGGATTTGGCAATGGTTTTTGAGATCTGACACTGAAAGCACACACAAAGCAATGACAGACAAGTGGGACTACATCAAACTTAAAGCCTTCTGTGCAACATGTAGCAATAGTTTTCTAGATATGTCTCCTGAGGCAAAGAAAAAAAACAAAAATGAACTATTGGGACTACATCAAAATATGAAGGTTCTGGACAACAAAGGAAACAATCAACAAAACCAAATGACAGTCTAATGAATGGGAGAAGATATTTGTAAATAACATATCCAATAAATGGTTAGTATTCAAAATAAATAACAAACTTATACAACTCAATACCAAAAGAACCCCTAAAGAATACAATTAAGAAATAGACAGAAGACATGAATGGACATTTCTCCAAAGAAGACATACATATGGCCAACAGACACATGAAAATATGTTCAGCATCACTCATCAGAGAAATGCAAATCATAAAATTGCAAAAAGATATCACCTCTCACCTGTCAGAATGGCTAAAATCAAAAACACAAGAAACAAGTGTTGGCAAGGATGTGGAGAAAAGGAAACCTTGCACTGCTGGCTAGAATGCAAACTGGTACAGCCACCCTAGAAAACAGTATGGAGATTCTTTAAGAAATTAAAAATAGAATTATCATATGATTAGTAATTTCACTACTGGGTATTTACCCAAAGAAAATGAAAACAAGAATTCAAAGAAATACACGCACCCCTATGAAGCATGATTTACAATAGCCAAATTATGGAAGCAGCCCAAGTGTCCATTGATAGATGAATGGATAAAGAAGATGTGAGATACACACAATCACACACACACACACTGAATAGTACTCAGACATTAAAAAAAGAATGAAATCTTGCCATTTGAAATGATGTGAACAGACCCAGGGAGTATAATGCTAATGAGGTAAG
>PITA01013991.1:19120-37630 GCA_004023965.1 Spilogale gracilis
AAAGAGAGCACAAGCAGAGGGAGCAGCAGGCAGAGGGAGAAGCAGGCTTCCCACTGAGCAAGGAACCCAGTGTGGGACTGGATCCCAAAACCCTACACTCATGACCTGAGCCAAAGGCAGACACTTAACTGACTGAGCCACTGAGGGGTCCCAAAAGTACACATATCTTGATTAGCCCTGAGTAATATACAGAATTGTTGAATCATCATCTGTACACTTGAAACTAATATAACACTGTATGTTAATTACACTAGAATTAAGGGAAAAAACTGTGCAAGAGACAATCAACAGAATAAAAAAAAACAACCTTTGAAATGGGAGAAAATATTTGCAAACCACATATCTAATAATGAGTCAATATCCAGAACACATAAATAACTCCCACTACTCAACAGCAGCAAAAAAAAAAAAAACAAATTTAAAAATGGGTATTTTTCTCCAAAAAATAGGTATTTCTTCAAAGAAGATATACAAATGGCCAAAAAAAATATGGAAAGATATTCAACATCATCAATCATCCAGGAAAAGCATATCAAAACCCAACGAATCCTCACCTCACACATGTTAGGTTAGACACTATCATTAAAAAAAAATCAGGGGCGCCTGGGTGGCTCAAAGAGTTAAGCCTCTGCCTTCAGCTCAGGTCATGATCTCAGGGTCCTGGGATTGAGCCCCACATCGGGCTCTCTGCTCCATGGGAAGCTCTTTCTCTGCCTACCTCTCTGCCTATTTGTGATCTCTCTCTCTGTCAAATAAATAAATAAATAAAATCTTTAAAAAAAATGAGAAAAGTTAAGTGTTGGGAAGGATATACAGAAATTGAAATCCTTGCGCTTTACCAGTGGAACTGTAAAATGATGCAGACACTAGGGAAAACCTTATAGAGATTGCTTGAAATGTTAAGAATAGAATTACCATATGATTCAACAATCCCACTTCTGGGTATACATCCAAAAGAACTGAAAAAGGAGCTCAAAGAGATTGACTAACTGATGTTCATTGCAGCATTTTCACAATAGATGTGGACAAATTAAACACTTCACATTGCTGGTAGGAATGCAAAATGGTGCAGTTGCTATAGAAAACAGTTAAACATTGAGTTATTAGATAACCCAGCAATTTTACTGCTAGGTGTATACCAAAGAGAAATGAAAATACACAAATCTTATGCACAAAGGTTCATAAGATCATGTTTATAATAAGCACAAAGTGGGACCAGCCCAAATAACTGTTGACTGAATAATGGGTGAACAAAAGTGGTGTGTCCACACAGTGGAAGATTATTTCACAATAAAAAGGTCGGAAGTACTAAATCATGCTACAACACAGAAACATTGAAAATATTACGCCAAGTGAAAGAAGCCAATCACAAAGGCCATACACTGTATGATTTACATGAAACATTTATATGAAATGTCTAGAACAGGCAAATCTATAGTGATGGAGCATAAATTAATGGTTCTCACAGAACAGAAGGAAGGAGGACTAGAGAGTGACTGCTAATGGATATGTGGCTTCTTTCTGAAGTGATAATTTCACTAAAATTACTTAGTAATGTTTGCATACCTTTGAGTATATTTATATGACCAAGTTGTACATTTAAAGTGGTAAATTTTATACTACACGAATAATATCTTAAAACATTTATGTAAGAACTACATTGTTAAATAAAAGAGTAATTAGAGGATGACTGGGTGGCTCAGAGGGTTAAGCCTCTGCCTTCAGCACAGGTGAAGATCTCAGAGTCCTGAGATTGAGTCCAGCACAGGGCTCTCAGCAGGGAGCCTGCTTCCCCTTGTTCTCTGCCTGTCTCTCTGCCTATTGTGATCTCTCTCTCTCTCTGTCAAATAAATAAATAAAATCTTTTTTTTTAAGAGTAATTAGAAGATCCACATAGGAAGAAAAAGAGTATTTTTAAAAGGTAAGAAATAAGGCTGAATTTGCAAGTGAATGCCACTGCTTCACATTTTTCATTCATAATTTAAGATGCACAAGAAAAATTCTTATGTGAATATTTAATAAATAAGTTTTTAGAGAAATGAAAGGAGATTGTGCAATTTTGGAGTCTTATTTCAGGTTTTCCATCTGTTTCAAGTACATAGGCTGTGTCTATTTAATTTTTCATGCAAGTTTATTATTAACACCCTCTTTTTTCTGAAATTAAAATCATGTTGGAAAACGCAGAATTAGATGCTGACATTGATCAGAATGGATTGGCCTGTCATCAATACATACTTTGAGTTGAAGTTCACTAAAAAGCTCTCAATTAACTTCCTTCCCCAGACCCTAACAGGTAAATGTTTGTAGTATTTCCATGATTAAAAAAATGAAAAAAAAACCCACAAAACACCGTGTCTCTAAGATTCGTTTCAAAGAACTCTGCTCTTTGCTTTCCCAACCCTGGCCAGCCACTATCGATAGGATGAAACATATAAAAATGTGAAACTAAAGGAAGTCAAGAAAGATGAAGGTGGAGAAAAATCATTACTTCACTTGCCATCTTTTCAAATCATTTTCTTCATCATTGTTAACTTGACTTGCCTTAGAATTCCCAACTCTGGGTTGACATTACCCAGATGAAAGTTACAATAACATTAACTCATTTATGCATGTAAAACAAAACAGAATAAAGGAAATATGTTTCCCTTAAATGAAATGTATTCCATCTAAGCTGTAGTCTGAGGAAACAGGACAGTAGAGTCATAAACCCCCTCCCCCAAATCACAGGTTTAAACATTCTCCAACCCCTGGCAGGTAAGGAGTCAGGAGGCAAAGAGTGATCATTATAAATGAGTCTCTGTCAACTGAGTTTGGTCACCATCTTGCTCACAGAAGTTAGTCAAAATCAGAGTAACTCTGAGCCTGTTTACTACCTTGTTCACAGAAGAAAAGTTCTTGTTGCAACACCAACAGAGAGAGAGAAGCAGGACAAGAGGAAAATGATGATGAAACAAATAAAAGATATGCAACCAAATCAAATCAACCAGCACATTGTTCTATTGTCTAACACCAAAAATTATTTTTAAAGATCTTATTTATTTAAGACACAGAAAGGAGGAAAGGAGAGAGAGAGAGAGAGAACATGCATGAGTAGGGGGAAGGGGCAGAAGCAGGCTCCCCACTGAGCAGGGAGCCTGACGCAGGGCTGGATCCTAGGACCATGAAGACAGCCACTTGATGGACTGAGCCATTCAATCGCCGCCTATGCAAAAATATTTTTGTTAACTTTTTTGTTTGTAGATTTCACAATCTGTTTTAACAGTAAATATTACATTTTCTGTAAAAAATATATTTTTTATATATTTCCCTCTATTCTGTCAGTCCTTTGTCAATGTCTCACTTTCTATCTAACTAGTTTTCATTCACCTACACAAACACAGATACACACAGAAATTACCTTATTGGCATTACACTGTGAAAGGGATGTAAAAAAAACTGAAGTGGTAGGGGAAATGTGTTATTTGGTAGACGAAATGGAAACAAGGGGAAAATATCACACCACCTTCTAACTTTCCAGTCTTATAAATTATTAGTTCTTAACTACTTGCCTTTTGGGATTCTATCTCTCTTTTTCTATGGGGAAGATGATACGAGTTCATTATGAGTGGACATTTTGTTCATATTGGTATTGTTTTATGTTTGCTGAGCTAATCAAGATGTCTCAGTGTCTCCACACTGGTTATAAAGTTCATATGACAAAACAAACATGCACAAAGAGTAAACACACATACACACACAAACAAAAGTGCAAGCACAGACTATCCCCTACTAGATGTTTAAAAATACTATTAAAGCTGTACAATCAGAAAAGTGTGTTTCTAATGCAAGAATAAACACAGATTAGTGGAACAGTATAGAAAGCCCAAAAATAATCCCACATACAGATGAAAAGGTAGCATGCATCTCAAACCCCTGGGACAAAAATAGACTAATAAACTGTTCTTGAACAAATGGTTAGTTATTTGGAAGAAGACAAAATTATATCTATGCCTCATGTCATACACTAGGATAAACTTGAACCATAGCCTACATGAAATAAATAAACCATGAATACAGAAAAAGAAATCACAACTGAATTCCACTTAACCTTTACATAGGTAACAACTACCTAATCAGGACTCAAAATCCAGAAGCAATTAAAAAAAATAAATATGACTACATAAAATTTTCTCAAAGCACTTGAATGATAAAATATTATAATCAGAGTCAAAGATAATTGAAAAACTCAGAGAAAATATTTACAACATATACCTCAGATGGATAATATCCCCAATATACAAAGAACTCTAAAAAACTGAGGGACAGAGAACTGAAACCCTGATGGAAAATGGGGAAAAGATGGAAAAACAATTCACAAATAAAAGATACAAAGTGCCCTTAAAAACATGCAGTTATTGGGCACCTGGGTGGCTCAGTGAGTTAAAGCCTCTGCCTTCGGCTCAGGTCATGATCTCAGGGTCCTGGGATCGAGGCCCACATCGGGCTCTCTGCTCGGCAGGGAGCCTGCTTCCTCCTCTCTCTCTGCCTGCCTCTCTACCTAATTGTGATCTCTCTCTGTCAAATAAATAAATAAAATCTTAAAAAAAAAAAGTTCAGTTATTTAAACTCCTGTGGAATGGGGGGAATGAGCCCTCTCTGAGTACACTTTCTTCTATATTTGAGCCCAGTAACTCATCACTAATTTTTAGTTTTTTGATGCTGCCAAGAAAGATGATTTTAGTATTTTTTTTTGTAGTTTACCTCACTAGAAGAGCTGATCTATATCACCTATCATCATCAATGTTCTAAATAGGGCAGAGGAAGGATGTTTACCTGATTCTTATTCATATTTCCATATGATTCTGTTTTCATTTCACTGCTCTATGGTATTTGGTACCCCCATTCCTAAGGCTTTCTGGGAGGCTGTGGCATAAAACACATAGTTTCTGTGCTTTTGTTTTCTACTCCATCTATTTTTTAGCTTCTAAATGTACTTCTGTCTTCTCTTTTTTACTTATTGTTCATGTGAGTTTATGCACTTCATATTCCTCAACCAGGACTTTACTGGAGCTCTAGAGGGTGTGAGGAATCTCTTACTTCTTTTTTTTTTTTTTTAGTCTCTTATTTCTTACTGCTTTTCTCCAACTTTATAGAAGAATAATTGATAAATACAACTGTATATAAAGTGTACAACATGATAATTTGATATACATACACACTGTGGAATGATTAGGAAGATTTATTTCTCTTTGATGACTCAGAGGCACTGGGAGTATGTTAGCCAGTTGACCAACAGAAGGGATTCTAAGCTAAGGGACTACCATTGATTTCTTGATTTTTATAATGAAATATTCCTGTGCAGCAGCAGGGCTCACTTGTTTCAGAGAATGGGCTCTCCAATTTATTACATAACTTCTATGCCTCAACTACCTCAGAATGAAAATGAATATCATAGAAGTACCTCTTAGGTTCTTTTGATGGTTAAAGAATTTAATACCTATAAAAGCACTTACAATAGTGCCAGTCACAAAATAATCATTCAGTAAGTGTTAGTTTTTATTACCATTACCATAAAGAACAACAGTTATGTCTATCTTCAATCAACCTATAGTAGGAACCCTAGATGGTGTCATCAAGTTCATTGTCAGTTGTACTTTAAACATTCACAGGGGTTTTAAACACTCAAGGCCATCTCTCCTGGTTTTCTCTGGTGCCTAATTTTCTCATATCAGTGGTTCTACTTTTAACAGTCATGGGGAAAAGAGATGTAGTCAATTTTATGTTCTTTTAATTTGTTTCTAATCAACGCACTATGTATTTATCGACTATGACACTGAGTTAGGTATACTGGAGGACAGAAATATTTGTAACAGTGACTGCCTTCTAGTAACAAACACAGAATGCTAATATATTGGGTGAAAACTATAAGTCATATAAGATTTAAGTCGCAGTTCATGGAGAAAAGTAGAAAAGATGGTTAAAGGCAATATTGGATTATGGAAATCTATTAGGAAAATTGAGTCATAGTTCTACTGAAATCATTCCTGAATTATCCAAATAAATCACTCAAAACCAGGAATAGGAATTGGTTTTCCATGAAAGAAATGGAACTTTGGGATTTAAGGACTCTCATTTACATGAGATAGATTTAAAATTTAATTGTGTATGTTTGGGGACTGCACAGGAACACAAGGCCCATAGGCAGTGAGGAAATTTAGATGTTTAGGTAAGTTTAGATGTCATCCGGAGCTGAGAAAGGGGATGAGTTTGGACTTCAAAGAGAAGGAAGTTAAGAGGAAGATGAAAAAGAGTAAATGTTCTTTTTTTTTTTTTTTAATAAGGAAACACTGGCTTTACTTTTTAATTTTTTTCTGATTTTATCCATATTTTATTTTTTCTACTGTTTCTTTAAATGTAATTAAGCAATGTTTGTTTAAGATTTTATTTATTTATTTGACAGAGGGAAACAGTGAGAGAGGGAACACAAGCAGGTAGAGTGAGAGAGAGAGAAGCAGCTTCCTGCTGAGCAAGGAGCCTGATGGGGAGCTCAATCCTGGGACTCCTGGATCATGACCTGAGCCGAAGGCAGTCGCTCAACCAAGTGAGCCACCCAGGCGTCCCAAATTAACCAATGTCCGTTAAACAAATGTATGGGGCATTCAGAAACAATGCCCCATAGAAAAGAATTTTTATTTCACAGAGAATAGCTAAGTCCCTCCTTATCTACCACCCCCATGGTAGTAGTTTTAATAGTTCATATTGTACTGTAGTCACCTGCAGTGATAGCTCTCTTCCTGGACCAGGTCCCCTATCTAAATTCTTTTAGGCAATTAGGGGAAAGGTCAAAGTTTCTTCCTGAGCCTTCTGTTTCTTAGAAATAATCAGCCTAGGGGCGCCTGAGTGGCTCAGTTGGTTGGAAGACTGCCTTGGGCTCAGGTCATGATCCCGGAGACCTTGGATCGAGCCCCACATCGGGCTCCCTGCTCGACAGGAAGCCTGCTTCTCCCTCTCTCACTCACCCTGCTTGTGTTCCCTCTCTGTCAAATAAATAAAATCTTAAAAAAAAAAAAAAAAAAGAAAGAAAAAGAAATAATCAGCCTAAAATAAACCCACATCCCAAAGAGACACATTCTGGCCTGTCAAATTTTGTTCCCCTACAGGGTTTCCAAAAATATATTCACTTAGTCACGTGCTTCTATAAAATCTGTAAAAGTAAGAGAGTTTAAAGATAGTCCTTTTACATTCCGACTTACCTCTCACCGCACTTCCCCTTGGGGCAGATGGCCTTCGACTAAGGAGAATTTCAGTGTAGAATGAATTTCATTTGGGTTTAATTTCAGTGTAGAATGCATTTCATTTGGGTTTAATATATTATATGGTTCACAATCAGTTCTATGTATAGGTGAGCTTACTGTTAGCAATACCAGTATAGGAACAGATTCCAGAAACTTAAACCTCTTACTATGTGAATTCATCCTCTGCAGCGGCACAAATGGTGCATCATCAGAGGTCTTGTTATGCTGTGAACATGCCCTATAGCTCTCAGCACCAGAAGTACCAGGATAACGGGGAGAAAAAGGTTTGAAATGGATGCATGCAGCCAGGAGGCAGCTGGTGGAAATTCCTTCCAGCCCTCAGTGGTGTAAAACGATAAGCAGTGCCTTCAGTTCTCATTGAGTCTAGTCAAAACAAAAGTTACCACATGTCAGGAATATACTCAATAATGCAGCCTATGCAATTATCAACATATCACACTTTTTAAAAAGAGAATCGTGCACAAAATTGAACGTAATCAGATTTTTTTCTTTTCTTTTCTTTTTTTTTTTTTTACATGTTAAGAGTACTATAAGGAGCCAGGTCATCAAAATGTGAAACTGTTGGTTGTATGCATCCCAAAGTTTTGGACTATATCTTAGCATATGTGCTGCATCTTGTCCTGATATAGCCAGACATGCCCAGGCAAATAGGTGAACAAAATTGCCACTCAAACTACAAAACAGCCTGAAGAAACAAGTGCTCTGGTGACAACCTCTCCATCTCCATTGATCAGTAAGTCAATGCATGTAATTTAAGAGTAATTTGATTACAGAATTATGTAGCTCAATACAATGTAGTCACAATTTTTAAAATGCCTTTGACTCACTTTCATGGATTCCTTGATTTCAGATTCATTTTATATGTTTATGCTTATTGATCATACCAAAAGTATTATAAGGGGAAGACAAGGCAGTGAGGCAGTTAATTTTTAGAAGTGTTGTGGTATTCTGGGGGTTGGGAGGGGATAGGGTGGCTGGGTTATGGAAAAAATAAAAACTTCTTTTAAAAAAGTGTTGTGGTATTTTTTGTGTGAGGGAGGTGTTTGTGGTATTTGTCAGCCTTTTTAAGCTTGCAAATGTTTTGTGTTTTTCTTTTCTTTTTCTAAGTATATATCCATTTTCACACATCTCTGTCTACTAATAATCATGTATTTTTTAAGAGGGCCTCATAAATAGATCATAATGGAACCTATAGCAAGATTGTGAGGTTGACAAGTTTTGGTGCATACACAGCCCTCAACACAATGCCTGTCACATGAGAAGTTCCTGTCAAGTCTTAGCTATTGAGGTTATTTATAAGTAACCAGCAGAGTGCTGGACACATAGCAGATTCTAAGAGCTAAGGTCTTCCTTCTTCACCACCTTGAAAGACTCATTTAACTGCTGTGGAACTGTGCCTTCACTGAATTACAATCACTAACCTGAAGCAAGAATCAGGACTATGTGAAATTTTCATATTTTTCAACTTGAGGAGGCCCAGTAGTATGAATCAGGTCCAGAACTTAAAGACCGTGAAAAGGCAAATATTGCCCTAGATATCAGAATACTGGAAGAGGCAGTACACCACCTCCAAACTTTACAGGAACTCAGAAGGTACACACACACACACACACACACACACACACACACACACACACGATTAGAGCATTCTCCCCCCACCCCAATAAAAGATGCAACCAGGGTCCTATCTATTATTTATTCACCACCTTGCTTTTGTCATTTTTAAGAAGTTTTTCCCTTTCTTTTCTCTATCCATATTAGTTCTACTATCCCTTTTTTTATTCTTTTAAAATACTAGCATTACTTTTTACCTCAGTTATTTTTTCTATATTATTACAATGTTAATTTTTTTTAAAAAAAATATGAATTGTACTCTAATTCCCCCAGCACACACCCTTTAAGTTCTTCTCCATACTGGGAGACTTGGGATCCAACTCTTTCATATCTGCCTTTTCATTCTCTCCTCTGTCTTGTTTGTATGTATGCCCCCACCCCACATGCTTCCTACTCTGCTTTCTAACATTGGCTGTACCATGTATTAGAAACACCCTGTACGAAAAGCTAATTGCTTCGGGAATTGCTATTCCCTAAAGCCAATGGGAAACTCTGGAATCTCCTGTTAGTCTCAAGACTGAAATCCTATCTCAATCAGAGATAATTATTAAACTAAGCAAGATGATTTCAATAGTCTTCTCAAATTGATCCCAATGATGCCACCTGCAATGCTGCTGCCTCATTCAGCTTTAGCCACTTTCAATTAACTGAACAGCGTAAAGCACTCCCAAGGGGCTAGGAGCAAACAAATTCCAAATTACAAATAAGCAGAGGTATCTGAAGTAATTAAGCCCTTGGTGACTTAACTCCAGGGTGCCCAGAAGTCTTGTCCAAGGCCAAGGACCCAACTGGAGTGGGTACTACATTAAATAAGTTCAATCCCATGAAGTAGTTAATATCTGATAAATCTGGGCTATGTAAACAGTTTTATTCTATAATTGGTAAGAAAGAAAAAACGAACCTGTGGCCTGACTAAGGTGATTTAGCACTCTCTATAGCCCAGCTCCACAAGGTAATGCCCCAAATCTCCACTTGCAAACTTGACCTCATTTACTTCCCAGCATAACACAACACTACCGCAAACAGCATCACAGATTTCCTTGAGACCCCATCAAAGAATCTAGGCTCAGCAGCCCCTTAAATGCATTGTGCCACCAGCAGAACTACATGGTTCCCATTTGGGTCATTTGGCAAACTTAGAGAAGAACCAGTGGAGAGGAGGAGGTAAAAAGGGAGAACAAAAGGTGGAAAAACTAAACATAAAAGGAAGCAAGGAAGTGTATGTTTGAGAGCAGCTGAAGTGACGATGTGACTCTAAAATACAGTCCCCAGAGTGAGTCTGCACGGCTGTGCATATCTGATAATAGGGGTCGAGGAAGCATTTCAAAGGTTCTTATGTTTTTGAGTCAGCACTGGATTATAGAAGTCTCTGCCAACCTTCCTCCGGGAGGGAGGCTGATGCTAAGTACCAGTTCTTCCTTCATTGTCTCCTCAACACTCTTCCCTCCCTGGCCACCTCCCACCCCCACCAGAGTGTTATCATTAGTGGAGCAGCACAGACAGTGAGTTCTGGGACTGAAGAGGCTTATCTGTAATAGCAGCTTATCTAGGCTAGCAGTAAACCTTGAAGTTAAAACTAAAGGAATTCTAAACCTCCTGTCATTTCTCTTTTTGCAAAGCTATTCCAAATCCTTAGGAGCCTCTTTCCCCCCACTTCATGCACTCCAATAAATCAAGCAAGCAATAAGCATGTATTTGCCCCTCCCCCATGCCCCAGGAACCATGCCAAACCTAGGGACATGAAGATGGACAAGATACTCTCTCTGATACCAAAGAACTTAACATGGTTGTTGAGGACATAAGGCATAAACATTAAAGGACTGAAAAAGGACTAGACAACAACAGGCACGCACTGAATGACAGTGCTGATGAGTGGACTCCAAGTAGAACGAGCTCCCTAAGGACCTTGTGGTTAGACCCTTGTGGTGGGTGCAGAAACTAGATGTGCTTTTTTAAATAGACAGAGTGGAAGAGGACAAGCAACCAGAAAAGGCTTGCAGTGCAAGCAAAAACACTTTTCTGAAATAAGGCTGACTTTCCAAGGGAGTAAACCAGCCTGGTATGAGGAAAGTCCCAAGATAATGATGGAAAGCAAAATTCAACTAAGACTCTGGAAGCCTTTGGATATCAATCTAAAGAATCTGGATCATATTCTGCTAAATGTGGGAAAACAATCAAGTGTTTCAAGAAGAGCATGCCTGGTCAGTTATTTGTCATATGTGCATGATGGCATGCAGGTGAATATATTTGTTAACCTTTCATTTATTCCCTGATTTACCTCTGCAAAAGATTTGAGGCTTATAATAAGAACAGAAATCTATACAAAGTAAATTTGCTATAGGATGTTAATTCATTTTTTCAAGTCAAAATAATTTCACATGTAATGAAGATATGAGAATAAGTAGAAATATTGGCAGTTAAGAATAGAGCACACAGTTCTTAGTGTATAAAATAATTAAATATATAATAATAATAAATATATTTTGAGTATATGTTATACATGTATAAATATATTGGTACCAATATGTATTACCAAATACCTGAATATATTTATAACACATTTTTAAATACTTACGATAGATAAGAAGACAATCACAACAACCACCATAAAACTCAATGTCTCTGGGCTCACTATCCCCAGCTCACTCTGCAGGAATTCAAATTGTGGAATCCTCAGCAAGTTGTCTTACATGCTCTTTATGGAACAGTTCTCTAAACTATCATGTGGCAGGTATTCTTGGGCTCCCTTTTATTTCAGGCATGCTGATGGAATGCATGGTTAAGGCAGAGCCACAGTTAATAGCAACATATGCCAAAGGTACTGTGCCTGCTGCAGACCAATTCCATCTCCAAAGTGATGAGGGCCTATCTGCTTGGAGGACCCTGGCATGTGTCACTACTAAAGGCATGAGTGCTGCCTACAATCACTGTAGACGGTCCTAGCACATCTGTCTCTGGAACACTGAGCCATCCATGAGCTACAGAGACTGTAATGGAAAAGCCCTTGGTCTTCCATCTTCCATTTACTACAGCCCAACCAAAAGACAATCACCATGAGCTGACTCAGACTACCTTTTTAATAACCGAGTCATTGTCCTTGAGGAGCCACTGGAGTCTCTTCTTTTTTCCTTTAGAATTCAGTGATGAAGAAGACTTCCTATCTGCTAGAGTGGATGTTGTCCAGCCTGAACTGATTTTTGCTAAAACAAATTCTTAAAATTTTTAATATGCCCCAGTTTATCTTCTAAAAGTTCTAGGGTCAGAAGAGGGAACCAGGGAGCCTAGGTGGCTCAGTCAGGGGTCCCAGGATCAAGCCCTGTATCAGGCTCCCTGCTAAGCAGGGAGCCTACATCTCCCTTCAACCCACCCGTGTTCTCTCTCACTCTCCCTCTCTCTCTCAAAAAATAAATAAAATCTTAAAAAAAAAGACAAGGGAAATAAAAGAGACCACAATGGTCCCCATGAGTGATATAGTTCATCTTATATGAAAATGTTCTAAATAACCAATGAGTATCTGTCATTTAGATAAAATACAGAAGCATTAAAATTACTGAACATAGATGTATCCACTTTTGGCTTCCCTTTACAGAGGAACTAAATATATCTGGGTCTATTAGGAAACATGTTTTGTGCCACATTGAAAAATTTACTATGAGCAAGAATATACTTCAAGAAATTATAAAATATATTTATAAATTTGCCAATACTTATAATGCTAGTGTAATACAGCCCACAATTACTTACTTTTTTTATTTTCACTTTTTTTATTTTAAAAGTTTTTTTCAGAAATTAAGGATTCTGGGGCACCTGGGTGGCTCAGTACATTAAGCATCTGCTCAGGTCATGATCCTAGGGTTGTGGGATGCAGTCCTGAGTCTAGTCGAACTGCTACTCCCCTACTGTTCAGTGGGGAGTTTGCTTCTCTCTCTCCCTATGCTGCCCCCCCTGCTTGAGCTCTCTTACTCTGTTAAATAAATAAATAAAATGTTTTTTTTAATGAAATTAAGGATATTAAAGGTTGAAATATTAAACAGTTTTATTTATTTATTTGACAGAAACACAGTGAGAGAGGAAACACAAGAAGGGGGAGTGAGAGAGGGAGAAGTAGGCTTCCCACCCAGCAGGGAGCCCGAAGTGGGGCTTGATCCCAGGATTCTGGGATCATGACTTGAGCCGAAAGCAGATGCTTAAATACTGAGCCACCCAGGCACCCCAGGGTTAAGATTTCTAATTAATATATGTAATTAAAACTACTTACAAATAGTAAGGGTGAAAGGAAACTGTGTGTGAAAAGTAAGAAGGAAAGTAAAGTGACTATTCCAGAATAAGAAAGAGGAAAAAACACAGGACAAAAATAAGTATGGATATAAAAAGTTGTAGAAAATTTGTAGAAAAGGAATCTTGGAAAAGTAATTTTATATGTGGTCAAACTGGTTAAGATTGGAAAGGGTTTATTTTAAAAGTTTTTGAAGAATGAATTTTAGGGGTGCCTGGGTGGCTCAGTCATTTAGCATCTGCCTTTGGCTCTGGTCATGATCCTGGGGTCCTGGGATCAAGCCCTGTATCAGGTTCTCTGCTTGGGGGGAAGCCTGCTTTTCCATCTCCCACTCCCACTGCTTGTGTTCCCTCTCTTACTGTGTCTATCTCTGTCAAACAAATAAACACAATCTTAAAAAAAAAAAATGAATTTTAGGGGCACCTGGGTGGCTCAGTCATCAAGCATCTGCCTTCAGCACAGGTCATGATCCTGGAGTCCCAGGATCCCACAGCTAGAGGCTGTGTTTCTATCAAATAAATAAATTAATTTTTTTAAAAAAAAAAAGAAGGAATTTTAATATCAAAAATACACTGGTACAAAATTAGAATTAGGTTTTCTCTCTGTTAAAAGAACAAAGTTTTGTTTTGTTTTGTTTCTTAAGATTTTATTTATTTATTTGACAGAGAGAGAGAGATCACAAATAGGCAGAGAGGCAGGCAGAGAAAGAGGGGGAAGCAAGTTCCCCACTGGAGCAGAGAGCCCAATGTGGGACTGGGTCCCAGGACCCTGAGATCATGACCTGAGCTGAAGGCAGAGGCTTAACCCTCTGAGCCACCTAGGCGCCCAAAAGAACAAAATTTTTAAAGTAATTTTAAAATAATACTTCAAAAATTTAAAAATAGTCAACTATACTTTAATTTTAAAAAATCCTAAATAATTTTTTTTAATAAAAAGTTTTCTTGGATTACTGGTCTGCTCTTAATAAGTGATTGCAAGGTTTTCATTTTTGTTTTGTTTTGTGTTACTCTTTTGGATAATATACCTAGAAAGCAGGGGCGCCTGGGTGGCTCAGCCAATTAAGTGTCTGCCTTCAGCTCAGGTCATGATCACAGGGCCCTGGGACTGAGCCCTGCATCAGGCTCTCTGCTCAGTAGGGAGCCTGCATTTCCTCCTACCTCTGCCTCTCTGTCTGCTGGTGCTCTCTCTTGCTCATTCACCCTCTCTCAAATAAATCAATTAAAAACAAATCTACCTGGAAAGCAAAGAATAGAAAATTTTGTGTACTACCAAACTAATGTACTGTACTTCATGTTATCTTTTCCAGATCTTTGATTACTTAAGAAAACCCAGTTTTCTTGGGGCGCCTGGGTGGCTCAGTTGGTTAAGACTGCCTTCGGCTCAGGTCATGATCCCGGAGACCTGGGATCAAGTCCCACATCGGGCTCCTTGCTCAGCAGGAAGCCTGCTTCTCCCTCTCTCACTCCCCCTGCTTGTGTTCCCTCTCTGGCTGTGTTTCTCTTTGTTAAATAAATAAAATCTTTAAAAAAAAAAAAAAAAGAAAATCCAGTTTTCTCAATATTAAGAGAGCTAAGTTTTGTTCACAACTATCTAACCTTCCCTATTTGCCTTTAAAATTTTCTATATCACTTGGTTAAATAATTAATTTTTTTCATAATAACCTGTGATCCTATGTAGTCAAATGTTCAAACATTTTGACGTTTTGACAACTTCCCAGATGAAACTCTCAATGAATTCTTTTTTTACCTCAAAAAAGTAGCTTTGAGACTTCCCAGAGGCTCCCTGGAAATTCTCAAAGCATTTGTCTCTCACCTGGTGAAAAGAGAGATGATAAGTTAATTAGGTTTACTTGGTATGTTAAAGTACATGTGCAACATTGCCAAAAAAGTGATGATAAAACCTCTTAGGTTATATTTGTATCAATGTGTTATTAATATGTCTTCTAAAATTATATGAATTCCTAAAAATCTCATGTTTTCTTATAACATTATTAGTCATAATTCCAGTTATTATGTAAAATGTTGTATGTCACAAAAATAACCAAATTTCCTTGTCAATTCCATTATAAGGAACTCTTATCAGATCTTTAACCATGGGCATTTTTAAGTCTTCTGTTATTTACAGACAATTATTGTTTTATTCTGATGGTTTTGCAAAAGATTTCATGGAAAGAACCCTCCACCAAGTACTCTTGACCACTGACACTGCTGCCAACTTACAAGGTGTCAAAACTTACATGCAGGGTGCCTGGGTGGCTCAGAGGGTTAAGCCTCTGCGTTCGGCTTGGGTCATAATCTCCGGGTCCTGGGATCAAGTCCCACATTGGGCTCTCTGCTCAGTGGGGAGCCTGCTCCCCCCCCTCTTTCTCTGCCTGTCTCTCTGCCTATTTGTGATTTCTCTCTCTCTGTCAAATAAATAAATAAAATCTTTAGATTAAAAAAAAAAAAAACAAACTTGCATGCATTCACAACAGAAGATTCCACCTGACCTATGGTCCTGTGCAAATACTGCAGACCTCAATATCAAACTGACTTGGAAGAAAAGTAGTTGACATCAAGCAACACAGTTTCCTCCCGAGATCAAGAATACTTCTTTCCAGAGGTGCCCAGGTGGCTCAGTTGCTTAAGCGGCTGACTCCTAATTTCAGTTCAGGTCATGATCTCAGGATCATTGTACTGAGCCTCACATGGTCTCCATGCTCAGTGGGGAGTCTGCTTGAGATTCCCTTTCTCCCTCTCCCTCTACCCCTCCCTGTGCTCATGCTCTCTCTCTCTCTCTTAAATATATATATATATATATATTTTAAAGAGTGACACAACCAGAATTGAAACCACCAGTGTGGTCTACAGACACATAAATTTTATAAATTTCCACAGCAGTCACATTTCCAGTTCTGAGCCAAAGATTCAAAAGAGAATTACCATGGGGCATTCATGATTCAATATTAGCTTCCTGTGGCAGATTCCTACTGCCCTGGCTAGGATTAAGTACTTATGAGGCTATGATCAAGAAACTTTCCTTAACTCGATGATACTACAGAATCGACTGCTAAAGCAATAGCCACCCCCCAAAAAATCCCTAGACTCTCTGGCCATAATGTTCTTAATTAATAGACTAGACCTCGCTTATCTTTTAGCTGAGTGAGAAAATATTAGTGCTGTAGTCAACACCACTTGCTGCACTTGAATCGACAATTTTGGGGATGTTGAGACTCAAGCTGACTAAGCCAGTTGGCTTAAGAAAGTGACTCCTTCAGTGGGGTCTTTCTCTGACTTATCTGATTCTGATTGATGTGGATCTTGGGGAACATGACTCCAAAGTGCATTCTAGATACTGGGAATTATCCTGCTTATAATAATTAATGGTAATACTTCTGGTGTACTGTATTCTCTCAAAAGCTTTAAATGGCTCTTTGTGGCCATGAACAACCAAGAAAATGATCTACCTAAGAGCAGAACATCAGAAAGGAAAATAAGAGAATCACCAACTTAAAGAATGTAAACTTGAGATTGTAACCTATGAATACCACACAGAGATTCAGCAAAAACAAACAAAAAAAAACCCAAAAAAACAAACAAAAACGGCAAGACCTCCAAAGCAGTATCTGGAAGTAGCACTAGTGACTTAAATTTTGATCACATCTGATCAAAAGTGGGGAACTGTAGAGACAAGACAACAGGTCCAAATGGGAGTTGCTCATGATAAGCCCCACACCCCTAAATCAAAACCTAATTATACTTTTGATTCTCCCAGGAATGGAATCTTAAACTTAAACTAGTCCATCAGAAATTGTCTGATCAGTACTGGCTGGAAATCTGCCTAACAGACCCTTGCCATCCCCCACAGGAAAGTAACTTTGCAATAACCAACTTCCTTTTTGTTTAATATAACTTTGTTGTTCCTCATCCCATCTGCCTATAAAACTTTTTCACCTTGTATACTGCTCCTCAGAGCTCCTTTCTATCTACTAGATCAGATGCCGTAAGATTCAAATCAATTTTTGCTCAAATAAACTCTTAAAATTTTAATATGCCTCTGTTTATCTTTTAACTCTGATTGACTATAAGAAATAAAAGTTCTGCTGAATCCAGAGGCCCTTAGTCATGGAGCCTGGACCCCAACTCAATGTGGATGATGACAACAGTTAGCAAACCTAATATTAGCTAAAAAGAAGCATACTAAGATTCCCAGTTTCCAGTTCCACATATTAAAAAGTGTGAAAGTTGCTACTCTGTCCTAACAACAAATAAAAAGTGAACAGACTAAAAACCAACAAATCATGTGGATGCATAAGAGAGGGGAAGTCACAGGGAGAACTGCTATTCCCAAGACTGGAGACACAGACAGGGAGGCAAAGACCAAAGCAGAGCCACTAGCTGAAAATTCCATGGGAACTAGTACTGGATTAGGAAAACCTTAACTACAACTGACAAATTGCTGGAGGCTCAATGTAAAATCTCTGGGAATTAAAAACTCCAAGAGACCCAGTCATGGGAGGACCCCCACAAGATTGTGAGATCTACCCAGAAGCTGGACCATTTCTCAGAGTAATATCCCTCCAGCTTCTAGCAGGGGGAAGGCAAGTATTTCAAAATACTCCAGAACACTCTGTTCTTAACAAGGGCAGCCCTCAGGAGAAAACAGTTAACTGGAGCCTAACCAGCTAGAAAAGGGAAATAACTCAACTCCAGCTCAGCCTAGCCATCTTGTCCTACCTATAGTGGGAAAAACTGAGGAACACTTGTAAAGTTGATAGGCCAGAGGCACTGGCTCACCGAAAGGCTGAGACTTAACTGTAGGACAAAGAAATATTTCTCCTACCCCACCACACGTCACCACCACATTACTAAAGGCCTCTTTATGGCAGTTTTCCTTTACCCAATACATTATGTACAGCTATCAAGAAAAAATTAAAAGCAAAAAAAACCCCACAATTTGAAGAGGCAGCGAGATCAGAATATACAAAGAACTCTCAAAATTCAACAATAAGGAACAAACAACTCATTTTAAAAATGGGTCAAAGACTTTAACAGACACTTCACCAAATAAAATTTCGGAGGACATATAAGGATACAAAAAAATGCTCTGCATCACATGTCTTCAGGGAAATGTAAATGAAAACAACCATGAAATATCATCACACATTGGAACACTGAGCAGGCTCAATGCTGGCAAGGAAGTGGAGGAACAGGAACTCTCACACCCTGCTTGTGGGAATGCAAAATGCTACGGTCACTTTGGAAGATAGTTTGGAGTGTTGTGCCCAAGTCGTGAGACCCCCGAAAAAGACCACCAGAGACCAGAGTCAAAGCCAAGCGGCAAGGG
>PITA01013991.1:37730-55508 GCA_004023965.1 Spilogale gracilis
GGGGGGGGGGGGGGGGGGGGGGGGGGGGGGGGGGGGGGGGGGGCTGCTAGGGTTTTTCCACTTTCTTAGGGTCTAGCAAGCAAGTGTACAGAAGCCAGGTGGCTGTTAGGGGTATAAGGCATAATGGTCCTAATTTCATTTTTCACACTTCTCAGGAGATTTCTTATAAAAGTAAACATACTCTTGTTGTATGATCCAGCAATCACACTCCTTGGTATTTATCCAAAGGAGTTAAAGGTTTATGTCCACACAAGAGCCTGTACACAAATGTTACAGCAGTTTTATTCATAACTGCCAAAACTTGGAAGCAAGCAAAATGTACTTTAGTAAGTGAATGGATAAATAAACTGTGGTACATATAGACACCAGAATACTACTTAGTACTAAAATAAAAGAGGTATAAAGTTATGAGAAGACATGGAAGAATCTTAAATGCATATTACTTAAATGAAATGTCAACCTGAGAAGTCTACACACTATATGTCTCCAGCTATATGTCATTCTGGAAAAAGCACACCTATGGAGACAGTAAATATCAATGGTTTCCAGGGGTGGGGAGGGAGGCAGAGATAAGTAAGCAGAATATAAAGAATGTTTTAAGGCCGTGAAATACTCCATATAATATTATAATGATGGATATACATCATTATATATTTATCAAAACCCATAGAATATATAAGACTAAGAGTGAACCCTAAGGTACACTATGGACCCGGACAATTATGATGTGTGAATGCAGATTCATCCTTGGCAAGAAATATCAACTCTAATTAGTGATAGGGTGGCTGGGTGGCTTAGTCAGTTAAGCGTCCAACTGTTGATCTCAGCTCAGGTCTTGATCTCCAGGTTGTGAGTTCAAGTCCCATACTGGGCTCCTGCTGGGCTTAGAACCCACTTAAAAAAAATGATGGGGGAGGTTGTGCATGTGCAGAGGCAGGGGCTACATTGGAGATCTCTATATCTTCCTTTCAATTTTGTTGTAAATCTTAAACTACTCTAAAAAAATAGTCTTAAAAAGAAAAGAACTACCTTAAAACTTGTATCAGTAATTAGAATCTCCCATATGTTATAAGAGTGAAGGAAGTCCACGAAACCATAGCAAAAGCCCACACTTATATCCCAAACTCACCTACCAAATGTACTTGTGGAACCAGTGTAATTATCTCATATATATAAAAAACATATATATTATATGTGTGTATATATATATATATACACATATATAGTATCTATTATATTCTTCTTTTACAGGTATTTTTTATTCTTTATTTGAGGAAGAAAAAGACAGACAGAGAGAAAGATCACAGGTGGGTGGAGGAGCAAAGGAAGAAGGACAAGCAGACTCCCTGCTAAGCAGGGAGCTTGATGTGGGGCTCCATCCCAGGACCCTGAGATCATGACATGAGCCAAAATCAAGAGTTGGATGTTCAACCAAATGAACTACCCAGGCACCCCAATAGCTATTCTATTCTAAGACTCCTGTTGCTCAGTAGCAATCATGCCAAAACTTAAATCACAATTTTTGGAAGCCACTGTTTAATGAATAACTCTGATTGATGGGAAGAGGGGGATGGGTGACATGGTTCCAGAATAATTGTCTCTGGAAAACTAAACTTTAAAAGGAAGGTTGCTTATAGAATAAAACTGTCTTTTTTTAAAGATTTTATTCATTTGACAGAGAGAGAGAGCGCACAAGCAGGCAGAGCAGCAGGCAGAAGGAGAAGTAGGTTCCAGCCGAGCAAGGAGCCCAATGTGGGACTCAATCCTTGGACCCTGGGATCATGATCTGAGCAAAAGGCACATGCTTAACTTGCTGAGTCACCCAGGCATCCCTAGAATAAAAATGTCTTGACTCCAGCTCCATATCATTAGCCCTTTCATCTCACTATTCTAGGTTGGGGTAAAATAGCAAAAAGAGAATTATACTGAAGTTCCTAAGAAAATAAAGATGGTCACTCTCTGCACATATAAGAGGATGATAAGAAGAATGAGGCCAATTAATGAATGAATGATAGATATTCTTGACATTGTGTTAAGGTGCAAAGGAAGTTCCACCTTGCAATTCCTTCTAAGTTGCTTTTTTTTTAAGATTTTACTTATTTATTTGACAGAGAGAGAGAGATAAGCAGGCAGAGAGACAGGCAGAAAGAGCAGAGAAAGCAGGCTCCCTGCTGAGCAGAGAGCCTAAGGCTGAGCTGGATCCCAGGACCCTGAGATCATGACCCAAGCTGAAGGCAGAGGCTTTGACCCACTGAGCCACCCAGGTGCCCGCATTTCCATCTAAGTTGCTTTTAATTCTACCAGGGAATGTTCACTAATGAATCGATTAGACCAGGTATTTTCCTCTTTCCTCTTTCATTCAGAAAGCTATCCCTTTAAGAGAGGGCTCATAAAAAGAATAATCTTGTAAATCTACATGTCCTAGAGGTGAAACTTTGTTAGTCATAGATAGTTCTAAAATTTAGATTTCATAAAATTATGTCAGATAATGGAAGCAGAGACTATAAAGTTCAGGAGATTTGTCAAGTTGAAACTAGACATGTAAAGAATCTACATACCCCTTAGCAACAGAAATATAAACATAAAAACATAAAAGGTCAGTCTTTCTTAGTAGCTGACTTGAAATCAAAATAAATTCTCAGAAATAAGTCAAAAACCATTCCTTACAATGACTAAAGATCACGTGACTAGCACACTTTTATTTCTATCCAAATTTCTTCACTCTGTGACCAGAGCAACAAAGGACTCAAACTCTTGACATGAGATGATCCATGTCTTATAAATTGGGTTTCTGACTGAGAAATAATGTTAACACACAGAAAGTTCATTATCAGATCAGAATTTTTCATTCAGAACCTACATCTTACCGCGTTTCTTTAGATTTATAGTCTTCGGGACAGGAAGGGGGGAAAATGAAGATTCTTTGTCTCCTGACATTCTTCGTAAATCTGAATCTATAGTGCCTATTTTAGAAATGTCATCAAAGATGAACAGCCTTTGTCATATGGGCTAAAAAACTATATAATGGGTCCATCTCTATCATGAAAAGTGGTTTTACAGAACAGTTCATGAGAAAGAATGTGTTCAGTGAGGAACCAGTCTTCTCCAGAAAAACAAACAAGCAATACTGCAGGCACTTAACCAAAAAATGATGATAAGGGTGATCCCAAGGATTTTTTTTTTTTTAAGATTTTATTTATTTGACAGCGAGAAACACAGAGAGGGATCACAAGCAGGGGGAGTGAGAAAGGGAGAAGCAGGCTTCCCGCTGAGCAGGGAGCCCGATGTGGGGCTTGATCCTGGGTCTCCAGGATCATGACCTGAGCTGAAGACAGTCGCTTAACCAACTGAGCCACCCAGGTGCCCTGATCCCAAGGATTTTTATCAGGATTCTGCATGTGTTAACTATTTCAGGTTATTTTGTTCCTGTAGCTATAATCCTCGGGTCAGTTTGCCCTTCCTATTTATATATTTAGTGTAACTTAGTCACCCTGTCTCACATTGTTTGGGTCCCAAAGAGTCATCTCTCAGTTTTAATGGTGACTAAATACAAACTGTTTTTGTCTGAGCTCAACTCCAGGTAAAACATCTTCCTATAATATCCTCTACTCCATTTTTTTTTTAAAGATTTTATTTATTTAACAGAGAGAAACACGGCCAGAGAGGGAACACAAGCAGGGGGAGTGAGAGAGGGAGAAGTAGGCTTCCCGCCGAGCAGGGAGCCCGATGTGGGACTTGATCCCGGATCTCCGGGATCATGACCCGAGCCAAAGGCAGTTGCCCAACCAACTGAGCCACCCAGGTACCCCATTATCCTCTACTCCAAATCAATGCCATTTGTAGATTCCACCTTAAAAGTGGTAAGTCCAATCAATTAGCTTTTCTTTTTTCCCTATATGTACAACTCCTAGGCTGAAACCTGTGAAATTCTCCTTTAATTCGTCTGTCATGGCTATGCCCCCTGATCAATACATAAATATTCTGCTTGGCAGCCCCAAGCAGATCACTGCCAAAGTCAGTCATCCTCTTTCCTCTCTAATTTCTTCACATGTTTTTCTGCCTAGTTTTTCAAAAGTAGCTTCTTCTTTATTTTGAACTTCCCCACAGTTTTTAACAGTCTTTAAAAATTTCTTAAATATTCAGAAGTAAATGGTCCTCAAAAATGGTCATGTAAGTATATCAAACTTGAAGGAGCATTTCATACTCAGGACATCAGAAGACATGTATTTCCTGAATTTCCAACTTTTCAGGATACAAAATAGGTTTTTCAACATTACCATTCTTTAATTAAAAAAAATATGTATTTATTTGAAAGAGAGAGCAAGAGAGAGCAGAAGCAGGGTGAGGGGCAGAGGGAGAAGCAGACTCCCTGCCGAGCAGGGAGCCTGATGTGGACTCAATCCCAGGACTCTTGGATCATAACCTGAGCCAATGGCAGACGCTTAACAGACAGTCACCTAGATGCCCTCAACATTACCATGCTTTATGTTCCTTCTGTATCATATGATCCAGTGAGAAGTCCATTTTGAAAATCAAACTTAATCTGAGCATGACTCTTCCCTCAAAAGTTTAAAGAGTTTAAATCTTCCCCATCCCTATCAGAAATAGCAGAAATAGGTACTGGGTACCACGCAGAGTCAGCAGCCAAAAGTACCCAGAGTGAAGCAGCTCCAGGGACCAGCAAACAGAGACAGAGCTGTTCTTGGTTAACAAGTGACTGCTGTAGGCATTTCACAGAGCATATTAACAGAAAGGAAAAAAAAAAAAAAAAAAAACCTCAGAAATCAATTAGCAAGAACATTGTCATTTCATATGCAAACTCGGGCAGTGCTGGAGATTCTGACACAAGTTTTTGATTTTGTTTTTGTTTTTTAAAAATTTATTTATTTATTCTACAGAGAGAGAGAGAGACAGCATGAGCAGAGGGAGGTGGCAGTCAGAGGCAGAGGGAGAGGCAGATTCCCTACTGAGCAAGGAGCCCAACATGGGACTCAGTCCCAGGATCCTAAGATCTTGAACTGAACCAAAGGCAGAGGCTTAACCAACTGAGCCATATAAGTGCCCCTCTGACCCAAGTTTTATTGAAGCCCTTGACAGAGGGAAGTGGCCATTTCCATATTAGTGGGGCAGGAAAAGAGGCTTATCCAAACATGACATGAGGGCAAGAGGAGATTCACAAAGTTTCAAACAGAAAGGATCTCCTTGGCAACACTAACACCTCACTAATTGTATCAAGTCCTAATGAGGAGGAATGGGGAACTAACACCAGAATTTCACTTTATATTGTGTTACAACCAGAGTTGCTATTGGTCAGTTATTTGAAAAAATCATTTAAAGCAGAAGGCATTAAAATAATGACATATATATGCATGTAAGTGCACATGCAAATATATTTTTGCATAAGGCCAGGGCTGATGACATTTGGGGTCCAGTTCTTTCATAAACCACAGCCATAGGCACTTACTTTATGTAATATAAATAAGAAAATTTCTTATTTTTTCCTTATTTTTTCTCCTGTTTCAGTGCCTTTAAAGTGAAATAAGAACTTAATTAAATGTACTTGTAAAGCAAACTGAAGGCAAAATCCTTCCTGAGTTTTACACTTCTCTTCTATCTTTTGTCTTGCCCACCCTATGTCTACACATTCATAGTGAATTCACAGTGACTCTCCTTTGTCAGTTCTTACCTAAGTATCCATAGAACGAACAATAGTCTCTTCCTTTTCATATTTGTGTGTTAAGTTACTCAATTACAATAAAAGTAAAACAATTAACATGTCTGAGAATAAACAGAACTGACCCTGCTTGGGACACAAATTGACTGCTAGAGGCAGGTGTGCTTGAGCACCCTAGGAAAAAAACAAGCTCGCTGTAAGCATCAAGCCAGTTACAGGCATTATTCAGAATGTTTCACCAAAAGAACTAAGAATTTCAGTTAATTTGGAGGTAACTGAGTGCATCTATTGTGTCTGGCATATGGGTTTCCTAGTCTAAATTCATAGTAAAGAATTCCAATCTTCCTTCATATTTTGAGGAAGGTTCAGCCCCATTCATGCAACCCATCTTTTCCTGAGCCACACCCCTACAAAAGGGTGGGTAAAGACATGGGGCTACTCCAGCTCAGCCTGGCCAACTGATTACGGGAAGCCTGATTTCATTCCTCTTGACCCCGGAAATTTCAGTTACTAGGGTATCTTAGTCATAAATACAGCTTTCCTAGATCTTGCATGGAATCTTTCTCCTCAATTGTTCCCAGTGATAGCTGGGAGGGTCCCATATTACTGGAGGAGGGGATGTGTCATTCCTTGGTCATTCTGTCCTTCACTCAGCATGACTCATCTCTGCTCCTGGCACTAAATCACCATGCTAGTGAGACTCTTCACCCTCTGCATCATACATATCTTTCATTTCAGATACTTTAACAGCCAACTTGAGGGAGGAAGGAAAAGCATGCCCTTCAACCCAGACTCTTATTTATCATGAAGCTGATGAGGCTTGCTTTAGGTCCCTTCATGTGTACCATCTCTTCTAAACCATGGACCTATTTTTGTATTCTTTTCTTAAAGAATTTCCTTCCAAATGTGTAAGCACCAGACTCTGCTTCAACAAATTTCTTTCACTCCAGTTAATTTATACAGCAAAAAGTGACCCTACTTTGATATCTCAGTGTCTCACAAAGATTAGAGAAGTATCATTTTTAATTTTAATATCATCTGGCACATGTCTCAGGGGATAATGAAGGGACCGAGTAATTCTTCACAGTTCCTCCAACTGTCCCTTCCACTCCCCATTTGTGAGGGCTCATTAGCCTCACACTGAGCCTGCCAGCCTCCACTTTCTTCCCTTACCTCAGAGTCAGTTTCTTCCCTTGAGAGCCTTTGGGTAAACTTTCCTTCCTTCCATCATCCATGAACATTAGTGAGAATGACATATTTTCACACATTTAGCTTAGACTGTGGTAACTTACTCTTCTCTATCAACCCTTCTATATTCTTTATAAAAGCCTGAGTGAAAGAACCCCTCAAGGCACTGTTAGAAACAAATATAGGACCCTAGTTGGCAACTGCAGCAAGTTTTTGGTGTCTGAACAGGTCTGGAGAAAACTAGAACTAGACAGTAGTTAAAGCAGTAAAAACAGATTTTATTCAGAAACTAACTTTATTCAGGTAGGGGAAAAAAGACCTCAGAGCAGAGCTGGGCTCAATATGAATACATTAAGGACAAGTGGAGATCCACAGCCTGGGAACACATTTGGGACAGGGGATGGGGAGAGTGGGTAGATAGATTACTATGAGGAAACATCAGAGGTGGGGAGATTCCATCGAAGACAGGAAGAGAGATCAGGTATCACTTAGGAGGGAGAGTAAGGGGAGAAAATTTGATCAGATATCCCATTCTCCTTAAATTGACTTAGCATGATTCTTGGGACCACTGGGCTCTGAAAGATAAAGCTCAAGCAAGGAATCTGGCTGAGAAAGGATTCAGAGGATGCTGCCTCTCAGAGAGAGAATCTCTGTCACAAGCAAACCTCAAGAGTAGTTCACCTCTTCCCCAGAACTGCCTTAACCAGGTACATTTCCATCTAGGTGAGCTACAGAATACATTTATAAACCTGCTATAGATGAAACCCACATAACTTAAACATTGTCTAGTTCTGAGGATTTGCTAATTCAGCAGCAATCAAATCAGGAAGGTCAAAGTAACACCTATGAAAAAATCATGAAATCCTTCAGTTAATGCAAGCCATTACAATCTTTATGCGGAAGAAAGGAAATCATGTACCTCATTCAGACTGAGCAACAAGACTTATAAAAGCATGGGGCTGGTCAGAAGGAAGGCACAGTTCAGGAAGAATAGGAGGGTCACGATCTGGAGAGCAGCAACACACTGATGGTAAGAAGAGAAGCATTTCCACAGGCGAAGCACCTTCCAGACCTGAATGACTTTATGAGATTTCAAGTGTCATCAACCCTAAGTTGTTCCTAAATCAGTTAAATTCACTCATAAGAAATGATAAACTATCAGGAAGTGCTGGGCCTAGGGAGGATAATGACTAATGCTCAGATATGGAGGCAGTATTTCCGGCCACACTGAAACAATAGTTATTTTTGAATTGCTTAGGAACTTTGCCAGTGGCCAAAGATAAACTAATATCATGGAGCTGAGATTAGTAAACGTCAGGTATGAAATGCCATGGAAATATAACTGACCCCTCAACAACACAGGTTTGAACTGCATCAGTCCACTTACACAGATTTTGATTACTACAGTATAGCACTCTAAATGTATTTTCTCTGCCTTATAATTTCCTTAATATTTTCTTTTGAGGCTCCTGGATGGTTTAATCAGTTAAGCATCTGACTCTTGATTTCAGCTAAGGTCATGACCTCAGGGTTATGAGATCAAACGCCACATTGGGCTCTGCACTGAGATTCTCTCTCTTCCTCTTCTTCTGCCCCTCTCCCGCTCACACTCTCCCTCTAAATAAATAAATAAAATCTTTAAAAATATTTTTTCTTTTGTTTTGCTTACTTTGTTGTAAGAATACAGTATATAATACCCATAACATACAAAAATACATGTTAAGTGAGTTATCATTAAGGCTTCCAGTCAACAGGAGGCTGTGAGTAGTTAACGTTTCTGGGAAATCAAACATTATGGTTTTTCCACTGCACAGTGTGGTTCACACCCTTAACGTCCATGTTGTAAGGAAGCAGTGGCAGGTTTCATGGGAGGCAACTGGCTTGGTGTCATACCATGGAAAAGAGAGGGGAAGCTGGATTACTGGTCACTCTGTAAGGCACTGGTTCTTCACTGCAGGTAATTCTTCCCCCAAAGGACCATTTCGCAATGTCTGGAGAGATTCTAAATGGTTAGAACTGGGGTCAGTTGTTAATTAGAGGTAATGAGTAGTGGCCAGGAAGACTCCCTAAACATCCTACAATCTGGCACTATCACCCCCCCAAAACAAGAAGTGTTATAGCCCAAAATGGCAATAGTACTGAAGTACAGACATTCTATTCTAACACTAGTCAGGAGGGAAAAGCAACCCAGTACCCTATTTGCCTAAACTCGGATCATGACAACAACCAATGATCTGCTCTATTCAAAGCCAGCACTTCAGAGATAAAAGATGGACATTTCCAAACATATTATGAATGCAAAAGAAGGGGGGAAAGCTGATGATAATGAATACTTTATATTCCCAGATTTCTATTTGTTGGGATAATTTTTTGTCCCAAAGCATTCACCCTTTACATCCTCTGCTGTTTTCCCTATTTCCTTCCCTCAACCCCTTCTTCTCTCCCACCACTAACCTATAAGACCACAGAAGATCCACCTGAGATATTATTCAGAATGCCTTGCAGGATTGAAACCTTGATGAATATCTGAGGTAGCTGTGGTCATTCTAATCATAGATAGGAGATAGCCTGTCTGACGTGGTAATTCTTTATTTACTTGAGAGAGAGAGATCACAAGTAGGCAGAGAGACAGGTAGAGAGAGAGGAGGAAGCAGGCTCCCCGCCGAGCAGAGAGCCCAATGCGGGCCTCAATCCCAGGACCCTGAGATCATGACCTGAGCTGAAGGCAGAGGCTTTAACCCACTGAGCCACCCAGGTGCCCCTGATGTGGTAATTCTTGATCAAGTTTTAAGAACTCACAATCACTTCAAACACAGTTTGAGATATTTAAGAATCTAAAATGGTGGCAGTGTTACGAGATTTGCTCTTAAATTACATTTCCCTCTCCTTTAACCTGTTCTTTAATTTTTAATTTTTCTCCTTGTAATCATGAAATATATCTTGCCTACAAATCATAGAGTATATATGACACACATTATTCTGCAGATTAAACCAAAGCAAATAATGAATAAAGCCTTAGCAAATACAAACACGCTGTTTCCAGGTCACTACTGTGAATGTCAGCTGCTCTCAGAGTCTTTCCCAGGGGCTGTTGGGCTCCTCCGAGAGCATCCCAGCCAAACTCCCGGTGTTACACTGAGGCCTGAGCATACCCTGACAAAGCAGCTCCTCTGTAACAAAGCTGCCACACTGGCCCAGGCCACTTCCGGCTTCAATGCCTCAATGACGGCAGTGACTCGGGCCTCTGACAGTGTTGAGTGGAGCCTCCTGGCAGGATATCTTTTCCCCGCCGATGTTATTTTCTGTACCAGACTAGCGTTTTCTCAGGTGAACTATGTTCATTTATTACCTGTGCCCTACTGCACATGGGCTCAAAGTGTCTGACACTACAGTCAAGACTATTTCTCAAGCTTCCCAGAGGGTCTCTATGCACAGGAAAGTCTGAGAGTGCGTGCTCCCAACACCTCACTGCATTTTTAATGAAGTCGTTTCACCATCGTTATTTGCAGGACTCTCTCCTTCAGACTCAGATCTGGAGGCGGGATGATGAGGGCGATGAGGACAAGGGGCAGCAACAGTGATGACACAGTACTGCAGCACAGAGTAGGCACGCTGCCTGAAGTCACCAGCAGTACAGTGCTTAGAACCAAAGCCCCGGCGGGAGGGCTGACCGAGTAAACAGACGACTAAGCTCCACTCACAACTACTATTTTCTAATAGCAGGCCGTGGAAACTAGAGCAGCCTCTCGGGTTTCTATTAATTCGTCCTTGTGTCAGTCTTCAGCCCTGAGTCCCAACAGCTCCCAGAAGCTCTATATCCGTGTGTGTGCGTGTGCGTGTGTGTGTGTGTGTGTGTGTGTGACAGACAGACGGACAGACTTACAGCTCCCAGAAGCTCTATATCCGTGTGTGTGTGTGTGTGTGTGTGTGTGTGTGTGTGTGTGTGTGTGTGTGGGTGGGTGTGACAGACAGACGGACAGACTGGTTGGGAGAGGCTACTTTACTTCAGCCATCCGGGTCTATAGCTCGAGCACCGGAGGCCAAAACCTGCCTGCAGCAGGAACATTAGCCCGAAGCCCTTGTGAGGGGGTGGCCCCGGCTTCTGAGGAGAGAGGGACAGAGCTAGGTATGAGGCTGGCACTTACTGTGGGTCCGACCCAGAGCTCGGAAGAGCAGATCCCGCTTCAGCCGACAGTCTGAAGGGCGAGTCGGGCGCACGCCTGTGCCGTGAACGGACCGGGGCTGCGCTCTGGAGGCGCAGGCGCGTAGGACCAGCCCGCTCTTGCACAGGCTCTTTCGAATATTGCCAGTGCTCATGGCTTAGGTACAAGCTGGGATATTCCTTTCTTGCTCCACTATCGATCCGCATGCTGGTCCACATCCATCTTATCACCCAAAACCCCCAAGTACATATATATGAATCCAGAATAGGTCAGATTACCTCATCCATCCAGCCTGCAATGCAAAATATACTCCTTTTGAAGCAGATCCTGCCTCTTAATATTGCACCCAAGTGTTTCATTACATAAGCAAGTGGGTGTAATAAAGTAATTAAGGGGATAGTTTCTGAAATCAGACTGTTCCCAGCTCAGATCTCATTTCTCCTACTATTTAGTGATGGGACTTTGAGACTTAAACCTCTCTTTCTCAGTGTCCTCAACTTTAAACTTTAATAATAACAGTAGCTACCTCATAGGGTTCTGGTGACAATTGTGTGGGTTTTTTCGTATAACACACAGGAATTGGGTCTAGCTCATTGAAATCATCACTTACGTGCCAATCATTATAATTAACTTTGTAAGCTATAAATTTCACTAGGAAAAAAAAATACGTTTTCTATTTTTTCCTATAACTCACAGAAAGATATACAGTACACAAATACATATGCATACTTATATGACTGAAATAAAAGATTTGTTAAACAATAGTCATCCTTTTTATACGCACCACTCTGTAATAAGCTCTTACCTATTTTATTTCATTTTCTCTTAAAAGGAAGGTCAAAATTCACCAAATCACTTTCACAGTCTATTGTTAGTCCCCAACACACAGTTTTAAAAACACCATACTGTGGGGTGACTGCGTGGCTCAGTCGGTTAAGTGATGGACTCTTGATTTCAGCTAAAGTCATGGTCTCAGGGTTGTGAGACTGAGCCCTGCATCTGGGTGTCAGTGTGGAGCCTGGTTATGATTCTCTTCCTATGCCCCACCCCACTGCACCTGCATATGTTCTAGGAAGGAAGGGAGGAAGGGAGGAAGGGAGGAAGGGAGGGAGGGAGGGAGGGAGGGAGGGAGAGGGAGAGAGAGAGAGAGAGAGAGAGAGAGAGAGAGAGAAAGAAAGAAAGAAAGAAAGAAAGAAAGAAAGAAAGAAAGAAAGAAAGACTCATTATACTAGACTGTATGTAAACTTCAAGAAAGAAGCCATTACATCTATTTTGTTTAACACTATATCCCTGAGTTCCTGGAACAGGACATGACACATAATGGGTATCCATCTACATGTGTTAGATAACTGACTTATCTTTTACTTGCATTTAATAGACATAAGGGAAATCTGTTTATCTTTTTCTGGTGTTGATATGTGAAGCTGTGGAAGACAGAATCCTTTCTACTCACTGTTTGATGAAGTTCTTAAGAAAAGTCCTAGCAAGTTAAAATACAAAACTTTTCTAGAGGTTTATCCCAACAGAAGTGGGTCTCCATGGTAACATGGCAGCCAAAAATCTTGCCTTGATCATAATGTGGTCTCTTAAAGCAATGGGATATTCTTGCTGTAATTTTTCCTGTTGTTATCCTTAATTCGACTTTTTCTTTCTATATAAATTAACACATTTGGTTTTGTAGAAATTCCTTGTTTTCTATAATGACATATATCCTTTAAGATGGCTAGAATGATGAGAATTCCCATTGATACAGACTTTTGATATATTTTAAAATGTACCAATCAGTGAATATAGTTCAGTTCAATCTTTTAGTTTCACTGTGAGATATATCTAACAGATAAACTTGGATAGATATGACTAATGAAAGAAATGCTAGTTTTTACTTTGTTACTATTTGATGAGTCTCAGTCCCTTGTCTCCTGACCTGTTTCCCCAAAACACACACACACACCATAAAGCACACTGTGGGAAATTATGTACTAGAAAAAATCTAAGAGATAGTAGGAAAGCTTCACAGAGTTAATAAATATTACAATGCCAGGTTAACTGAACTGGGTACATTTCATACTCTGTGGTGGTATCTGTGTTCAAAAGTTTTGATTGCAGGGGCAATACTGTACAACAGAAAACAAAACAAAAATATATAAATAAACTGAAATTAAACCATGGATATTGGAATTGGGAAGATCAAGTTTCAAATCCGGCCTACCACTTTCTAGTTACATTTCTTATCTGTAACTTTTTTCATCTATAGGATGGAGTAAGATGGAGTGTTTGCATCACAGGGTAGTTGTGAGGATTACAGTGGTCAACATTGGAATGGCGTTAGGGCCTTGAAAAATAACAATCATTCACTGTAAGGAGTTTCCTCTCCTTGTCCTGGTGGTCATGCCTGGCCTCTGGGTCTTATGACCCAGCCTCATAGACCAGCTCCCTCGCAAGTCACCTGTTGGTAAGACCAAGCCTCTTTTCTAGAAATAATGATGCAGTTTTTGACATTCGATTCAATTTCATAAATATGCATTAAGTACCTCCTGTAACAAGATTTTGTGGCTAGTTGTTACCAAAAACAGAGGAAAGAAAATGAATGAAAATTGCTTCCCTGCTCTAAAAAAACTTCAAATTTATTGGGAGAAAAGGATATAATTAATTAACTAACACAATAAATACAAGTAGTATCGCTACAAGTGAGAAGCAATTACATCTAATTTGGTGGAAGGGGCGGCAATCCATAAGGGCGAGCAGGAGATATTTAAACTAAAGTTGAAGAATGAGCGTGGATTTTTTAGGTTGAGACAGTAGCAAGAGAATTTTAGTCTAAAGCAATAACATGATCAAAAACTGGTAAACCAGCTAAGTGGTGATAAGTCAAGCCAGAAAGGATGAGAGCCTGCATAAGGACAATGGCAATGAAAATGAGGTTGGGAAAGGGAGTGGGAAGAAGTTGCAGAGTTTAAACAAATAATTGCAAACTAGGACAGTTTGCACCCAACAATATAGTTTGTATTGTGTCCATGGAGTGCTTTTCGTTGTTTCATCAACCAATTTGTTTTTAAAGCCTTTGTTCTCAAATAATTCTTCTATTTTCTAATTACCATAGTTGGTTTGAGCATCTAAACACATTTCATAGACTAGCTGCCCCCAAATTTTAAGAATAGATTTGATTATTCTCTCCCATGTCATTTGCTTCTTTGCTTTTGAAAAATTTCCTGTATGTCATTCAAATCACATTGACTTTTTTTATCCCAACGTTGTATCGTGCCTTCATTTTTATTTAGCTATCCCACTTATTCTGTATCTTCTAACATTATCACTTACCAGATTTCTCAGGAGGACTATGAATCTGGTTCAATTTCTTCCCAGATGTACTAGTTTACATTCTCCCACTTTAATCTCATTTTGATTTGAGTCCATATTTGTAACCTTTTCAAGTTCCAGATAAGTAGTTTCTAAGTCATTATCCTTGTTTACAACATTGCCTAATACAGCATCCTTTCAAGATATATTAATGTACTGCTCAATCCTGCAGATATTAATTGAAGACTTCGGAAAGAGAAGTGGAGACAGTATCTTGTCCCATGGTATCCATGGGACGGTTTTGTGAATAACTTTTATTATTTGGGACTTCTGGTTATTCAATTTCATTTGAATTACTTTCCGAGAAAAATGAAGCAAAATGTGGTATATATACATTTAAATCAGCTTTCTGATTTTTTCTTCCTTTCCATCTATTTTGAAGTTTTATTAGAAAAGCATTCCTTTGAAATCTTGTTTCTGTCTTGGATGTTTTGTAGTGAGCCACGAAGATGTTTCAAACAGATATGCAGAGAAAGTGCCTCTGGAAGAAGACGAGCTTGCTGACCAGAAGGCTCAAACCTGTTTGGATGTAGCCTGGCCCCATGTCTGGCCTTCTTTTAGTGTTTACTATGTTCTTATTGTGTCCATTATTTCCTGTGTTCTTATTGTGTCCATCTGTATCTTTGCTGTCCTTCAGATATTTGCATACTTTCCTGATTTATAATTACTTTTATTAAAAATATATTTTATGGACAGAGCTTTTATAATTGAGGAGTTCAGATACACCAATAAGAAAAGATAGGTAGGGCGCCTGGGTAGCTCAGGCAGGTAAGCATCTGCCTTCCGCTCAGGTCATGGTCCCAGGGTCCTGGGATCCAGCCCCTCATTGGGCTTCCTGCTGACTGGGGAGTCTGCTTCTCCCTCTGCCTCTGCCCCTCATCCCTGTTTGTGCGCTCTCTCTCTCTCTCTCCCGTTTGCTCTCTTGCTCTGCTCCTTCTCTCAGGTAAATAAAATCTTAAGAAAAAAAAGAAAGAAAAGATAGGTAATATAAGAGACATGAAAAGATGACTCACAAAAGAGAAATTATAGCTAGTTGACAAAGGAAAAGGAATCAACGTTTTTAAAAATATGAGATGCTGGAGTGCCTGAGTGGCTTAGTCATTAGGCGACAGCCTTCAGCTCAGGTCATGATCCCAGGTCAGGATCGAGTCCCACATCAATCTCCCTGCTCAGCACGAAGCCTGCTTCTCCCTCTCTCACTCCCCCTGTTTGTGTTCCCTTTCTAGTTGTGTTTTTCTCTGTCAAAAATAAATAAATAAAATATTTTTAAAAAAATATGAAATGCTATTTTTCAACAATTAAAGGAGAATATTTTTCAGTGATGATACTTATTACTGGGGAGAATCTACAGATGCTTATATATTCAGATATTGGTTGTGACAATAGAAATTAGAACAACTCTTCTGTGAACAAGTTGGCACTCTGCATAAAATTTATGAAAAAATGTCATACTTTCTGTCAGTCATCCTACTTCTGGAGCTAACCTAATAATAAGTGAGGGACAAAATATGTAAGGCTATATTAATTAGTGAAAAATGCTAAAACTATCTGAATATTCCACAATAAAAGTAATTGTTTCAATTATAAAACATCCACAGAGGGTGCTTGGGTGGCTCAGTGAGTTAAAGCCTCTGCCTTCGGCTCAGGTCATGATCTCAGGGTCCTGGGATTGAGGGCAGCATCGGGCTCTCTGCTCAACAGGGAGCCTGCTTCCTCCTCTCTCTGCCTGCCTCTCTGCCTACTTGTGATCTCCATCTCTGTCAAATGAATAAAAATAGGGGCGCCTGGGTGGCTCAGTTGGTTAAGCGACTGCGTTCTGCTCAGGTCATGATCCCGGAGACCCTGGATCGAGTCCCATATGGGGCTTCCTGCTCAGTGGGAAGCCTGCTTCTCCCTCTCTCACTCCGCCTGCTTGTGTTCCCTCTCTGGCTGTGTTTTTCTCTCTGTCAAATAAATAAAATCTTTAAAAAAATGAATAAAAATTAAAAAAATTAAACATTCACAGAAAGAAACAGTATAAAAGTTATCAAAATATGTCAGAGAAGAGAATAAACATGGGACAATGTTTAAAAATAAAGTTTAAGGACAGGATATGGCAGGTTTAGTGGTACCATAAAAATATAAAGAGAAAAAATCTGCTTATATAATGAAATTTTGAAACAAAAAAATGTTTAAATGATTTAGCAAATTTGGGGATTTTTTTCTTTGTTTTTTCTGTATTTTCTAGTTTTCTTAATCATGCTTTTTTTTTTTTTTTTTGCACAATAAGTTTAGAGCTGGTGTCAATTTACTGGGCATTACTATGTGCCAGGAAGTATGCTAGTTAGGCCTTGGAAATACAGAAATAAAAAAGCAGATATGGCCTTTGCCCTCACAGAGCACTGTATAATCAACATTTGGATACTTGGCATTATTCTTGACCCATCTTTCTCTCATCACACCTCAAAACTAATCCATTAGGAAATGCCATTGACTTTAATTTTTAATTTCAAAATAATATCTAAAATTTTGCTATTCCCGCTCTCCTCTCTGTGACATGCTAGTCGGAATCACCACCATTTTCTGCCTTCATTAACAGTGTTGTGATGAACAAAGTAATGATCTCCCTGACAAAATGTGCCATGATCCCCAGCACCTGGGACTATGTTACTTTATATGGTGAAAGGAATTTTGCAGATGTGATTAAGTTAAGGACTTTGAGATGGATAGATTTACCTGGAGTCTTCCTGGGGAGCTAATATGATAACAAGTGAACTGAATAACAGGGGGAGCAGGAGGGCCAGAATCAGAGAAGGAGATTAAATGAAGAAAACAAAGGTCACCATGTCTAATTTCTGGAAGAAGGTCGCACACCAAGGAGTGTGGGCAGCTTCTAGAAGCTGTAAAACACAGGGAACAGTTTCTCCTCCTTGAGCCTCCAGAAAAAACACTGTCCTGCCAACTCCTTGATTCCAGCCCAATAAGAGCCATTTCAGATTTCTGGCTTCCAGGACTACAAGAAAATACACTCATACTGTCTTAAACCACTATGGTTGTGTAATTGTTATGCAACAGTAAAAAACTAATACTGACCTCCTACTAGGTTTCCCTGCTCTTCTCCATGCTTTTCCACAGTCTGTTCTCAGTCTCACAATCAGACTGACTTTGCTTTCCATTTCACTCAGAAGAAAAAATCAAAGTCCTTACAATGACCTTACAAGGTCTCCCATAACCAATTTTCCTTTCTCTTTGACCTCATCTCTTAAAATTCTCACTTCTCTGATTTTGTGCCAGAGTCACACAGGCTTCCTTGGTATTCCTCAAGATTACCAGGAATACTCCTGCTACAAAAATCCCTTGCACACGTAGCTTTCTCTACCTAGAATATCTTGACCCACCCTTATATGACTACTTCTA
>PITA01013992.1:0-55306 GCA_004023965.1 Spilogale gracilis
TAGGCGCCCCCAGTACCCACCACCAGGCTCTCCCATCCCTCCACCCCCCTCCCTCCAAGTCCCTCAGTTTGTTTCTGTGTCCAAAGTCTCTGTTGTTTAGTTTCCCTCCCTGGATTACCCTAGTTCCCATTTACTTTCCTTCTCCCACTGTCCTCCAGGTTACCCCTCATGCACCGCAAGTAAGTGAAACCATGCGATACTTGACTTTCTCTTCTTGGCTTATTTCACTCAGAATAATCTCTTCCAGTCCAGTCCATGTTGCTACAAAAGTTGGATATTCATCCTTTCTGATGGAGGCATAGTATTCCATTGTATATATGTATCACATCTTCTTTATCCATTCATCTGTTGATGGGCACCTTGGCTCTTTCCACAATTTGGTGATTGTGGTCATTGCTGCGATGAACATTGGTGTACATATGGCCCTTCTTTTCACTACATCTGTATCTTTGGGGTAAATGCCCAGTAGTGCAATTTCAGGGTCATAGGGTAGCTCTATCTTTAATTTTTTAAGGAATCTCCACACTGTTTTCCAAAGCGGCTGCACCAGTTTACATTCCCACCAACAGTGTAAGAGGGTTCCCCTTTCTCCGCAGCCTCTCCAACTAAGTTAAGGACTTTTTTTGTTTTGCTGCTTTTAAGTGTTTTCTTTATCACTGTATTTTGCAAACTTAACTACAAAATGTCTTGGTGTAGTCTTGCTTTTGTTGCTCTTGATGGGAGTTCACCATACTTCCTGGACTTGAATGCCGGTTTCCTTCTCCAGATTGGGAATGTTATCAACTATTATTTCCTCAAATAAACCTTCTGCTCCCTTTTCTCTTTCTTCTTCTTCTGGGACGCCTATGATACAAATGTTGTTACATTGGATGGAGTCACTGAGTTCCCTAAGTCTATTCTCATGATCCATAATTCTTCTTTCTCTCTTTTGTTCAGCTTCATTGTTTTCCATTATTCTGTCTTATATACCACTTACTCATTCCTCTGCTTCTTCCATCCTTGTGGTTATTACATTCTGGCAGTTTTGAATCTTGATTACTGTATTTTTTATTCCACTGTTTTTAACTGTTTATCTGTTTGGTAAGGGTCTCCCTGATGTCTTCCATGGTTCCCTTAAGCCCACCCAGTATCCTTATGATTGTTGCTATAAATTCTCAAGCAAGCATATTACTTATATCTGTTTCAATTAGCTCTCTGGCCATGACCTTTTCTTGTCCTCTTTTGGGATGAGTTTCTCTCTTGGCATATTGTCTCTGTCTTCTTTTGTGTGGAAAAGCTGTTATGGGGACACCTGGGTGGCTCAGTTGGTTAAGCGACTGCCTTTGGCTCAGGTCATAATCCCAGAGTCCTAGGATGGAGACCTGCATCAGGCTTCCTGCTCGGTGGGGGGCCTGCTTCTCCCTTTCTCGCTCCCCCTTGCTTGTGTTCCCTCTCTAGCCGTGTTCTCTCTGTCAAATAAATAAATAAAATCTTTTTAAAAAAGAAAGAAAAGACTGTTATGTTTCCTTCTCCTGAAAGTACTGGCTTTTTGAAGAAAAGGTCCTATAATGTCCAGGTCCTGGGACTTCAGAATGTCTCTGGTATGTGCTGCATGTACTCTGCTGCTATGTTTGGGCTCCTCTTGCCCTCAGGTCAGTTGTCTTCAGAGGCTGTCCTTGTCTAGAGTGGGCAATGTTGGACCTTGGCCAGAGTATGGCAACTTTTAAGTAAGCATGCTCTGGTCTGATTGTTAAATGGGACCTGATGTTACTTCCACTAGAACTAAAACCTTGCAGAACTCCATGGTCAGAAGACAAGGTGGGTGCAGGAGTTTATGCTTGTCTGGGAAAGGGACCTGCTCTGCTGATCGTTAGGCACACTTGCCTGAGAAAAAAGTATCAGAAGAGCGGGGGGGGGGGGGGGGGGGCACAGGACTTGGTGTAAGTAGATTAAGCATCCAGTGTTGGCACTGTGCTGTTACTGAAGCTGGTTTATACAGAGGAGAAAAGATGGAAAATGGCACCAGGCAGCTCCTTTGTCTCCAGAGAGGGGTCTCATGCTTGCTGTTCACAGGAAAGTGCTCCCAGAAGAGCAAGCAATTTCCCCTCATACCTCCTAGGCATTTTTCAGATGCTTGTTTTCAAGCAGTCTGTCTCCAAGTTGCTTGCCTGCCGGGAGCAGTGCAGTGTCCCTTGGGCTCTATCCCAGCCAAGTCTTTTGACATTTAAAACTCCAAATGTTAGGGATATGCTGTGGTGGGGGCCTACAGTGGTCTCCTGGGGGGAGAGAGGGTCCCACTGTGCTGGGATAAATGCAGGTTTGACCAAGAAGGGTGGTGATGCTAGGGCACATGGGCATGGGGTTTGGAGCAAGCTGGCTAAACAGCCAGTGTCTAGGCTAGCTGCCCTTAGCAGGTGTCTCTGCACCTATGCTGAGAGGCAGGTGAGGGAAATAGTGCCCTTTGACTCCTTTATTCCCAGACAGGCACCTCTGCTTATGTTACCTCTCACAGATGTGCTCCAGGAAGAGCAAACAGCCTCTCTCCATGTCCCTTAGGTGATCCTCAGATTGTGTCATCTGCCCCGGTGTTGCTCACCTGCCTTCTCCCCAGGATTAAGGCAGCACCCTCAGGGCTCTATCTTGGCCAAGCCTGCTGACCACTAACACTCCACTCTTTGAGCCCTGCTGGTTGTAAAAAATGGGGGAAATTAGTCCCTCTCTTTTTCCCAGCCAGTGGCTTTGGAGAATTGTTCTCCTTGTGGATATCTCTGTTTTCCCCCATCTCTCTTTCTCGCTCACCTTTCCCCATGACCACATCTCCCTCCCTGCCACAGCATCTGTGATCCATTTCTACTCCAAACCATGTCTCCACCCTTCCTAGCTTCCTCCATGTGACCTCTTCTGTCCCTCTAGTTGTGCGGTTTGTTCTAGCAGTCCTCAGGTCAATTTCTTGAGTATTCAGAATGATTTGATACTTATCTAGCTGTGTCTAAGGGATGAGGCAAGCCTAGGATCCTCCTACTATGCCCTCATCTTCACTCCCTCAACTTCTTCCAATCAATTTTTGTGAGTGTCTTTGAGTTTGTAATTCCTTTCTTCTGCCATCTCTAATCATCTGTAAAACTTGTCCAGTGTGGTTTTCATTCATATATTTTATTATTTCATAGTTCCAAAATTGCCATTCCATTCTTTCTTATAATTTACATTTCTCTTCCAAGAGCCAACATCTCTTCATTCATTGGGACATATTTGGCTTTAAATCCTTCAACATCTTTATTTTGTTATAGTTGTTGCAAATTCTTATCTGATAATTGCAACAGTCGATGGTATAGGAAGTCTGTTTTCATTTATTGCTTTTTTTGTTATTACTATCATAGTTTCCTATTTCATCATATCCATCTTTTATTTTATGATGGGCACTATAGATGATGCATTACAAAAAAATCTAGAAGGTGTTGTTTTCTTTTAAAGAGTATTCAAGTTCAGGCTGGCATGCTATGAATTCCATCTGTTTTTCTTGACTCTATTCAGGTTTGGTTTTAAATTTTATTATGATGCATCTTTTAAGGACATGATCCTTACTGCTAAGTATGTACTTTCTTTTGTCTCTGCTGAATCCTCAAGATGTTAGTGATGGGCTAATATGATCTCTTCACTCTTATTGGGCCAGACTCCAACTTTAAGAACTATTTAACTTCTTGTGTATTTGTTCTGTTTTTGTCCTCAGCACTGCCACTCACTTCTAGGCCTTATAGAATCTCACAATGTAACCTAGCTGTCAACCATGTACCTGGAGGGTATGCTTGCAAATACTTCTTGGTCTCCCCTTCTGCATAGTTCTCTCTGCTCTTACACCTTGCTCAGGAAATTCCAGGTTTTTGGGGAGTCCTGAACGCTGACCTCGTTTCCTTAGTCCAGCAGGACAGCCAATCCCTACTTCGGTTTTCCTTCCTTGTGCCAAATCAAGAAATTGTCTCTAGATAGAGAGGGAGAGGGTGAATATAGCACTATCTTATCTATTTCCCTTATCTTAAAAAGCAGAATCCTACACAAATCATTTCCAAATGCTTAAAATATATATAAATTGTGTTTAGTTTTACAGCTGTTTTTGGCAGGATGGCACCTCTGGTACCAAGAACTCTATTATGGCTAGAAACATGAGTCCAATTTTTTAAAATCTTTTTTTTTCATTGTGCTTCAGTTTAAATGATATGTATTGACCTTCTTGAAGTTCATTGATCATTATTTCTACTATTAATCCCTTCCAATGTGTTTTCTTATTTTAAATAATGAATCTTTTTTTATTTGTAGGATTTCCTCTTTTCTTTAGTTTCCACATCTATCTTGATTTCTATGTCTACCAACACATATCTATATTTCCTGGTAAATTATTAAGACGTTTATCCCAGTTAAAGGGATACCTGGATTTTTAATTTTTTTCTGACTTTGCCTCCTTGGGGACCTTATTCCATCATCTGTTACCTTTCTTTTTTGCATCTTTAAGTTCTCCCACTCTACTAGCTTTCCCCTTTAATGTGTAAACACATTACTAATCCTAATCTCTAATATAATCTTAAATATAATCCTTGTTTTCTCAAACATTATTAGTTTGTGAGTAATGCAGGAGGGAAAAACGATTTTCCATCTAATTTTTGAGGTCTTAGCCTAGACCTCCAATAATAGAAGACAGATTAACAAGTGAAAAGCAAACAGACATTTAATAATATCTAGATACTTCCTGTACGCAAGGGATATACCCTCCTCCAGCCCCACCCAAAAAAAACTGAGTAACTTCTCAAGATGGAGCAAGCCACCTCCTTAAATATCATCTTCAGCTAACAACAAACAAAGATGTTGGTTGGGAGGAGACCAATTATGAGAGATTACTAGGAAAAGCACAATAAATAAGGGTAACGTTTGTTATGCAGATTTAAGTGGGTGCCTTCTCCATTAATAAAATTGTCTCCTCTCCTAATTTAGGTACAGAGAGGAAACCCCTTACTTAGGGAGATTTCCTTTATGAATGCAAGTTTCTCTTACAAAAGGGTAACTCCTACTTTGTTTTCAGAGCTTCCCCTGTGTTTGCCATTTCTCAAAATAACCAACTCAAAATAATCTTTATGCCATAGAGGCATATTTTGGGGTGGCATATCCTACTACTTCTCAGTAGTAATGTGGTCATATTTCAGCACTACCTCCAATTTCACTGTCTCATGCCCTCAGCTGTGTTGTGGTTAAATACTAAGACCTTCCCCACCCAGTTCTTCACAGATTCTCTTCCAAGTATATCTTACAAACCCTGAACATTCATCTTGTTAGCTCGTGGGCTGTCTTCTCTTGCTTTCCTTGTTTTTAGTCTTTCTCATTTAGTTCAATTTTCTTCACTCATTTAAGTTCTTCTTCTTGCCCCTACTATTGCATCTCTATTCCTTATTCACACATGCCTATGTCCCCACTCTTCTTAAACCTAAAAGCCCCTCAAAGTTGAAAGTTGACTCTGAACCTGACCCTGAATTTCTTAGCATTCTCACTGCACAAATTTCATACTGATATATTTGCCAAAGCATGCACAACGCTTCTCTCTGCAACTCTGTCACACTTTATCATCTGAAAAGGAAGGCAACACATTTTGCATTGTTTTATGTTCTATGTTCTTCTCTGAACATAGTTTCTTCATCTTCTGCCATCGACTCCCATGAGCAAGAGATTTGCTTATTACTCCATAAGGCAAGGGACCAGTCGTGTCAGTTTGACATTGTGTGGTCCTCTTAGAAGTCTTTGAAAAAAAATTTTTCCATGAAAAACTACTCGTAAAAATAGATACCTTTGAGATTGCCTTTCAGTTTTAGTAAGATGTCATATTACTAAAGATAGCCCTACAGTTTAGAGGGATGTTGGCCAATTTGTTCCAGGAAATTTATTCTATAACCCCTCTCTCCTCTCTCTCCTCCTTTGCATCACCGTTTATTATTTATTTCCTGGCAATCTGTTTCCTGTCTTCACTTCTCCACTATACTTGCTCTCTCTATAATCACCAGTGAACTCCTCATTTTCAAAGACAGAGGAAATGTTTTTAATCTAGATCTCTCCATGGCATTTGACATTGCTGAGGATGCCTTCTTCAGAACATTCCATCCTGTTACCTGTTTTGACATAATTCTTCACTTACACTGAATTAAGTGTAATTGACTACCATGCCACTGATATCCATTTTGCAAATTTTGCTGCTAAAAAAATTGCTTCTGATAATTTTGATTTTACCAGAAGAGATCAGAAGAAGTTTTTCAGAACAGGTTCACACATGTATTGGCAATATCAATGATATAGTGCCTGGGGCTGGCCAACAGTGATTGTAAGAGACTTTCCATCATAAGATGCATCACATTTTCAAAGATTTTGAAATCTGAAAGAAATGTGCATCTAGAATCATTGGCATATGGTATCATCTGAGAGTTTGAAGAGAATTGATCTGTGTTGCTTGAATTCGAGGCTTTAAGAAACAATGTGAACATCGTTATATAGTTTCTGGATTTACTTGCCTTACTTGAAGTAAATAACCTTACCAGGGTATTTTATGGCTTTTACAAGGCTGGAATGAGATATTGCATGTAAAGTCTGTGATGCAGATAAAGTACCAGTCAGTGAGTACTCAGTGAATGACAGGAGTAGTAGTAGCAGCAGTAGCAGAGGTGGTCATAGTCCTAATAGTAGTCATAGTCATAGTAGTAGTAGTAGTAGTAACACATTATATTTTCAATAAAGACTTAAACTAAAACTGTTCATGAATTCAACATTTCTAAAGTGCTAAGACCCTATATGTTTATTGAAAGTATTCTTGTTTCTGAATTTAAGTAATCTTAATAAATAATAATCATTTGGGGGGGTGGGTTGAGAATTAAATGAGATAAAGCATGCATGCTTATTGGTTGAAGTAGTACCTGATATTTGCGGCAGTATTTTTGTCTCTGAGTTTAAGTAATCTTAATAAATAATAATCATTTGGGGGGGTTGAGAATTAAATGAGATAATGCATGCATGCTTATTGGTTGAAGTAGTACCTGAAGTAGTATCTTTGTTGTTTCTAAAATTCTAAGGAAGACTGATAAAGATTCATTGAAGTTAATTTCAGAAAGATTAAGTGATTCTAGCCAATAATTCTATATTTTGTCTTGATTAAGATAACTACATAATAATCATAAAATTACTTGACTCAGTGTGTGACAAACAGGAAGCACGCAGTAAAAGGTAGTTATCATTACTGCAATTATGATTTGTACCTGGTATTCCCTACGGTAGTTCATTTTTGCTCTTTCTCCTTGGCCAACTTAAAGTTTTTAAAAATATCAAAGGATGCTCCAAATATACTCACTAAAATAATTTGATTTTTCTGAAGTTAACTTCACCAATACCATGTGACTTTCAGAATTTTTATAAGAATGAATAAGATAGTGCATGTAGTTTGTTGCTATTATTGATGCTGTTTTATATTTGCCTGAGGTTATAGTATCACCTGAATTTCTTCTACTGTTTGACAAATTTAAATTACTTAGAAAGACTTTACTTATTTGCTGAACTTAACTCTCCAGGGTTGAAATAACTTCGTCTATTCATATAGAAGAGCAGTTCTCAAACTCAATGGTATTAGGACCCTTTTATACTCTTCAAAATAATTGAAGACCCTAAAATTCTTCTGTTTATATGGATTATACCTATTGATATTTGCTGTGTTTGAAATTAAAACTGAGAAATGTTTTAACTATTTATGAATCATTTCATTTTAAATAAAAAGAATGAAACCATTTAATGTTAAAGTAACATTTTTATAAAACACATATTTTACAATTTTGAAAATCCCTTTAATGTTTAGTTTTATGGAAATATACTAGAATTCTCATATCTAAATCTACATTCAACTTATGATGTGTTGTTTGGGCTGAAGTTTATGAAGAAAATGCAGTATTAAAGACAAAGAATTGGAAAAAGGAAATCTAGCAAGCCCTCTAAAAGAGCCTCAGCAGCCCACAGGGTCCTTGAACTACACTTTGAGAGCTGCTGACATATATTTTTAATTTTTTTAAGTACTGAATAAGAAAACCCATGCAATATATGTCATTATTAATGCTGCTCCATTTTGTTGCTATTATTTCTAATTTCCAGATATTATCGAAAGATCTTAAGTTTCTTCTTGTTTTGTTGACTGCATTCATGGTTTCTGAAAAAAAAGAAAAGAAAAAGAAAATTAATAATGGCGTAAATTTGGTAAAGGGGTTAAGTTACTTTACTAAAATTTGTATTACAGAGAGTTTAACCAAATTGAGATAATACAGTTTCCATCTATAACGTCAGTGATATGCATGGCTCAGTGCCTGGAACAAATGATAGACTCAGCAGAAGGCAGTTTCGGAATCACTCTTTACTCAATGTACATAAAATGATACAAATAGGTGCCATGGATAAAATTGGACTCACATACCTAATAATCGCTTCAGCTCATCCAAGTCAGTCTTTTGTTAACCTTTGACACAGGCTTATTTTTAGACCCCAGAGTCCCTTAGGAAAGGGAATACATCTTTTAACAGGAACAAGCTAATCCCACTGCAGAACTGGGCTCTGCTCTTCTGGTCAGTGTGTAAGGTCTTCAGAGACTTCAGGTAGCTCTAGAAGATCTAGCAGCATTTCCTATAGGGAACTGAATCTCCACTCCAGCACTTGTTTCCTGTGTGTAGGCTTGTCTGTCCTTACCAGGCTTCCTCCAAAATGAATGCAGTTTCCCCAGACCAAGTCTCTAGTTCCCACATCACTAGGGGTTGGGAGAGGAGGAGAGTTTGGAAGGGGATGTTCCCACACCAAATGTTCCCACAGCCCTCTCTGGTCTTGCTATAGGATCCTGAAAAAGTATGCATTTTTCTACCAGCACTTTGGCAGAAAATGGCCCTCTCTCCTACAATTATATCAAAGTGTTGAGTGTTTCTATGTAGAACTCCAAGTCTGTAGTTCTAAAGTAATCACTTCCGAGGTCAGCAGTGACCAATAAGTCCTAGGGAACTTTATGATCTGGGATGTCATAGTGATTTCATTGCCTGCTTCAGAAAGGACCTCTATGTCTTCTTTTTCTCTTTTTAACTTTTAAAATATTATTAAATTTTTGTTATGGAGGCTTTCAAAGATGACAAATGTCAGCACAATTATGTAATAAAGGCGCATGTATTTATCAGCCAGCTCTAAGATTTATCAACTTATGGACTCTCTTGTTTCATTCATGCTTCTACTTCTCCCTCCCGTATTATTTTGAAATAAACTCCAGACATCATAATACTTCATAAATATTTCAGTATGTATACCCAAAAATATGATATATTTCTTCCACATAACCACAAAATCAAAATCTCTCTTAAAAACTAACGAATGGTTATTATTTAATAACATCAAAAAGCCAGTCATTATTCAAAATTTCCAGCTGTGTCATGAATGTTTTTCAAAGTTGGTTGGCATCGAGATTCCAAGAAAGGCCACATATTATAGTTGCTTGATAGGTATTTTAAGTCTCTCTTAACTTGAAGGTGTCCGCTCTAATTTTTTGCTCTTGTGAATTATGTTTTGAAGAAGCCCTTCCCTCTTTTCTTCACTCTCTATTCACTTCCTTAACTCTAGAAAACTTCCTGCAGCCAAACCCTTCACTAAAACATTTCACTTAAGATAAGCCAATACTGAATTCCTTCAGGCAAGCCTGATCCACACTATTTCTAGAAAAAGACTGCCTTATACTTATGACCTTTGGAATGAAGGTTCTAACGTTACAATCTGGCAGCCTTCTTATCTGTCTTTTTATAACTTCAGAAATGTAAGGGCACCTGAGTGGCTTAGTTGGTTAAGCATCTGCGAGTTATCCTATCAATGTGGGATCTCTTCAAGATCTACCAAGAGCCACTTTTGCAAGCAAAGTTCAGCACGGCTGAGGGCCCTACTGTCCTCTCCATCTCTAGTGACCAGAGCTCGGGCTCCATAGGACTCACACGTAAAATTTCCTCCTCTTAACTTCTTTCCTCAGGAAAGGAGGGCGTGGAAAGGGACATTGTCGTCTAAAAACTCATCTCAAACTCAGCCCAGACTACAACGCTCATATGGCATGATTACTCTTCTAGGTGGTATAGACATCAGTTTTATTGCATGTGGAAGAGGATAGGCTAAAAGAAAAAAAAATGAACCAGTGAATTTAGTAATGCCATTGACTGTAGCTGTAGTGTATTCATTCATTCAACAATTATTTATTGAGTGTCCCCTATGAGCCAGGAATGTTCCAGGAACAGGAAATGAAACAAAGCACACCCAATCCACTCTTACACACGAGAAATAATGGGAATTCCTAGCCTTCTATGAGGAACTTTGGAGAGAAGGCATTCCTAGCCTTAAAAATTATCATTTTCTGAGATCACACTGCTACTCTTTGCTGTGACTGACAGCTTATGCCATGAATAGCTTTCAACAAATGTGAGTTCTGAATTTTCTTCTGTAAAATGCAGTTGAATGTATGCCAGTGCACAAACCTGTTCAGTGCTTCAAAGTGCTGTAACTAAATCCTACCTTTTGTTGTCGTTGTTGTCCCTTTAGGTGTGTCAGTTCCTATCCCAGTGATCGGACTGAGGGATGAAGAGAAAGTGTTCGTCAACAACACCACGTGCGTGCTGAATGACCCAAATTTCGTTCTCATTGGGTCCTTCGTCGCATTCTTCATACCGTTGACGATCATGGTGATTACGTATTGCCTGACGATCCACGTTCTTCGCCGTCAAGCTCTGATGTTACTGCACGGCCACATCGAGGAACCTCCTGGAATAAACTGGGACTTTCTGAAGTGCTGCAAGAGGAACACCACAGAGGAAGAGAACTCTGCCAACCCTAACCAAGATGCGAACCCACGCCGGAGAAAGAAGAAAGAGCGACGTCCCAGGGGCACCATGCAAGCGATCAACAACGAACGGAAAGCGTCGAAAGTCCTTGGCATTGTTTTCTTTGTGTTTCTGGTCATGTGGTGCCCGTTTTTCATTACCAATATTCTGTCGGTTCTGTGCGGGAAAGCGTGTAACCAAAAGCTCATGGAAAAGCTTCTGAATGTGTTTGTTTGGATTGGCTATGTCTGTTCAGGAATTAATCCTTTGGTGTATACGCTTTTCAACAAAATTTACCGAAGAGCTTTCTCTAACTATTTGCGCTGCAATTATAAGGCAGAAAAGAAACCTCCTGTGAGACAGATCCCGAGAGTGGCTGCTACTGCTTTGTCTGGGAGGGAGCTTAATGTTAACATTTACCGGCACACCAATGAACCGGTGATTAAGAAAGCTAACGACAATGAGCCCGGTATAGAGATGCAAGTGGAGAATTTGGAGCTACCAGTTAATCCCTCCAGCGTGGTTAGTGAAAGGATCAGCAGTGTGTAATTAGTAGTGTGTGAGCAGCACAGTCTTTTCCTCCGGTAAAGCCACAAATGTAGGGAAAGGTCTTAGAATTCTTCTGTTGGTCATACTAATGTAAATATCGTCTGATAAAAAGTGTTTTGTATATAGCTTTGCAACCCTGTATTTTACAATCATGCGCACAACAGTGAGATTTAGAGTTCTATATTTACTGTTTATAATGATTGAGAATAATTTATTTTGATTATTTGATGCATAAAATGTTGATGTTTCTGCTTTCCCTTCCTTCCTTTTTCCTTCCCTCCTTCTCCCTCTTTCTTTTGTTCCCTCTCTCTCTCTCTCTCTTTTGTGTATAAGGAAATGTTTAATGTTCATCTCAGGTGGCATTTGCAGGAGACCAGAATGATGCATGTGACAGTGGTTATTTCAACCACACCAGAATTAACGAACTCAGTGGAGATTTTTTCTGGGTCAACAGTAAATATACACTTTAAATTCTTGCTCTGCTCATCTGCACACATAAACACAGTAAGATAGGTTCTGCCTTGTGATACCTTATCACATGCATTAGCAAGTCAAAGGTAGAACTTAGCCTCCTTGTCACATATAGGGGCAAAATTTGACATTGTCAGAATGTCATGTTGGTACTTTATTGCAATGTCCATCTCCAAACATAGTGATATTTTAACATAGCAGCTGGTTAACCAGGACTACAGAAGTGGAAGGATGATACGAGATATATACACCAATAGCTTTTCACTTCTTCAGGACAATGTTCAAATTCTTATTATAACGACAAACTGGAATTAGCATTTTCATTCTGGTCCTTAGTAAATACCTAATTCTGTGACTAAACTGGGGGACGATATCCCAGAGTTATTTCCCAATCCAGGATTCAACATCAATTGGGTTTTGATCTCAGGATCCTGGATATTCGTGTGCTACACACAAAGTGAAATTAGCATTTAGAGCCTTATTAAAATATTTTCATAATTATGGTACCTCTATCTATAGGACCCAATTTCGCAGTCCATTTTTGAGTAAAACTTATGTCTGGAAGCATAGATGATCAAAGCCTTGGAAGTTTTACTTGATTAAGGACTACAGAATTAGGCCCTTAGAATGTGAAAAAAAAAGTAATTAAAAACAAGCTTGTACAGAACTCTGGGAAAAACAGAAATACAGAGTTTCCATTTGGATTTTAAACAAAATTTATCTCATTTTCAGATCCTTCCAAACTCTCTAGTGCAGGAAAAGGCTGCAGCAGCTAATTTGTGAAAGTGGCAAGCTCTTCATTGTACTGCAGTGACGTATCAGAAGTTTAAAATCTTTGATAAAATATAGTGTTGTGTCACAATAAGTGTTGGCCATTGTTTCATTCGTGGGCCTGCTGCTCTAAGAATTCAGTACCATTTAACTAGTTTGTTAACCATGAAAGGTTTTCAAACATTGCTAACCGTCAGACCATGAAGTCTGTGCTGTGTGCCGAGTATCCAAGTGTTTCCACTATTTCCATGTGTGTCCATTTCACACAACTGTGGATCAATTTCTGAAGAATTCATGATGCTATCTCTTATGCCTGACAGTTACTTACACACCTTAGTGTGTGCCTCTCAATATCTCGAAATCGGTGAAGGCAGAATCTGAATTTCAGAAGACCCTTGGTCTATGTTCTCAACACACAGCATAGATAAATCCAACAGTCTGCCGCAGGGGCAGTGGGAGGGCTGCTGTATTTGAGGAAACTCATACAGTCTCTACTTGATTAGCAACACTGCCAAATGTCAGTCAATTGCTTGAGCATGCCCAAATACACCATGGAAGTAAAGTCTACCTGCCTGTTAGCTCTGTTCAATTGCATGTTAAAACAATTATATGAAATTGAATGAGATGATCTAATTCTTACTGAAACAAAGACGTCTGAAGACACACAGCATGCACTGAGCATGAGTTCTGCACATACAGATGGCATCCTGAGTGTATTCTGTGAATGGTGCATGAATTCATCGATTTGCATGAACGTAAGGCAGAGTCGGTGATACAGCAAGGACTGAAGGAAATCCTTCAGCCGTCCTTAAGACAAATACGCACTCAGATCTGAAGTATTGTATTAGTGAAAATTGGAAACATCTGATTTCTTTTCTGAACTATCAGGGCAAGCTCATAGCACATGTTTTACAACGAAATAAAATATAAGCCACAGATTTTCGAAAGCACTAGCAATAAGTTGAATGGTAATAGCTTATAGCACATTCGTTAATAATTCTTCTGTCATCAAGTAGTAGTACTTCATAGTACCCCACACAGCAATTATTCTCAAATCGTGTGCTATTCGTAAGTTCTGTGCAGTTTGGTATGAAACAAATATACTCATTTGGATATAAATCTTACAGTTCAATGTTAAATCTACAGACTTTTGTAAATGTTTTAAAAGAAAAAGTCCATGTGATAAATGTAAACGTGGTGAATTTACTGTCGAACAAATCATTTTGATGTACTATTATATATGTATATCTGTTTAAGACACGTGCAACAGACTGCCTTATATGATTTCCTGTAAATCTTCTCCTTGGTCAAATCATACTTTTTGTGAGTGGTTGCAAAGTGATGTCTTATTTGTGGTTCCTGTATGTTATCCATTCCAAGTTTTTGTGATACTTCCTATTAATTTATTAAATTTATTAAATGTTCTTTATATGTCACGTGTCTTTTTTGCCCCTCTGTCGTTCGAAGGGGAAATATACCACTTCACTTCATTTTCTTTGAAAATGAAATCGAATCCTGTAAAATAACATCAAGAAGACAAACGCAGCCAGAAAATACCACTCTTCTGATTAATTCCTCATGTACACAAAGATGACAAAACCAGAGGAAAGACAATTAAAAGGTAGAAACAACAAAACAATATTAACATCATTGATTCTTTGTGAGCAGAATAAGTGCACTCCCAAATTATCTTACCTTCCTTAACCTGAGATGGGGCCTCGGATGGTTCATGTACCTTCTTTGTAATTGCTATCATTACCATCTTCTTTCCACCAGACTCCAAGTTCCCCAAGAACAGAAAGGACCATGTCTACCTTGTTAATGGTTTTATACCCAATACTTGGCAGCTACTCTACATTTAACAGATACATATTGAGCATCCTCAGTATTTGTGAGTATTGTATTATCTGTTCCTGGTGTCAACATGGGCCTTACAATTCCCTGCTCTTCAGTCATGGAGCACCTTAATTTACCTCTATTCCAAATGGCTCTGGATAACTCTGTAATCAGGGTCACTATACTAAGCCACTCTATTCTTCCACATGTGGGACAAATGACAAAATACATTGGCCTTTTCTTTCAACATTCATACCTTCCTGATGATGAGTGAGCCTAGGTGATATGGGCATGACTTCAGTTCTCTGAGAAAAAAGCAGGAATATCTTCTTCCTTTGCTACTATGACTAGGTTGATTCCTAGGCATGCATCAAGAGATAAAAGTTGAACTCTCACCTGAGACAACAGGTCATTGCTGCCCATGGCCAGGAATACCTTTTAACACTGAAGCTGGGGGCTACTCCTCCCCAAAAGCAAGCCACAGAGAGAGGTTGGAATTTCTGATGGCACAGAACAGGAGGTGGAAGGGAAGGTGGGAAGGGGAAGACTCAAGTGCTTCATTCCATAGCACTGGAAGGTTTCATGGTCTAAGAAGGGAAAGATGCTTCTTGTCATCAAGTAGCAGTACGTTTCTACTTACTGCAGAAATACACAGTTTCCACACAGTCTCTCGGCTCCCAATTAAGCCAACAAATTCTCCAAGGTTGAGGCTCATCTCTACTGAGACATTCTCACTAGTCGTATGTTACCATATCACCTAGAGAACAGAATATATTCAAAAGAGGCAGTGCCAACAGAAGACGGTGGCATCAGTGTGGTTCTCAAACATTATGTGACCCACAGCACACTTATATATAGCTCCGAGAGATATGTCGGGCTCCCCTGAGATGTAAATCCTGAAATGATAAGTGTGCAGGATGCTTACTGGGAAGTGTTTTTGGGATCCATTTCCACAGGGCAAGGGGAGAAGATGGACTGTGGTGTACTTACAGTAAGGACTTACACTCTCTGTACTTTTAAAGGGGAAAATAAACCACTTCACCTCATTTTCTTTGCAAGTTAAATTGAATCCTGTAAAATAAGTCCACAAACACAGGGATACCAGGGTGGCTCAGTTGGTTAGGCGTCTGCCTTCAGCTCAGGTTATGATCCCATGCTCCAGATGGAGCCTGACATGAGCTCCCTGCTCAGTGGGGAGCCTGCTTCTCCATCTGCCTGCCGCTCCCCCTGCTTGTGCTTGCTCTCTCTTTCTCTGACAGATAAATAAATAAAATCCTGTAAATAAATAAATAAATCCACAAAGACAAAAACAACCAGAAAATATCACACTTTCTGACTAATTCTGCATGTACTCAACAACTACAACACCAGGGGAAAGACAAGAGGTGCACACAACAAAAACAACGATCACACTTAGTTGACTCCCATGGTGAGCTCTGAATCTAAAATATCCCTTCAGAGTTGTCCCAAGTTAAAGTGAGGAGGCCGGACCTCTATGCCTCCACTGCCCCCAAGAGAGATGTCTTATGTCAGGCCACTCTATTCAACAGAGGCAACTCTTAAGGAAGCCTTATACCTAGAAGTTATCAGTCCACCATCATCCCAACATTAGGGAAATAAACCCTTCAGCCCTGAAGGTGGGATTATGGCAAGGTAGCACAACATCCATAATAAATCTTGTGGATGTAGTATAAACATCATATATATATATATATATATATATATATATATATATATATATATATACTGGGTATATTTACTGGGTAGAAAAGATTTACCACCTTGGGTGCCTGGGTGGCTCTCAGTTGGTTAGGCAACTGCCTTTGGCTCAGATCATGATCCAGGAGTCCTGGGAGCAAGTCCCACATTGGGCTCCCTGCTCAGCGGGAAGTCTGCTTCTCCCTCTGACCTTCCCCTCTCATGCTCTCTCTCATTCTCTCTTTCAAATAAATAAATAGATAAAATCTTTTTAAAGAAGAAAAGAAAAGAAAAGATTCACCACCTGGTTCAGTACCTATATACGTAACATGAAAGAACCTGACTGTCACTTCAGCCAACATCAATAAAGTGAGTCAAGTGACTTTTTAATGTCCCAGTGCATATAAAATTTATGTTTACACTCAGTGTAGTCTGTTAAAGGTGCGATAGCATTATGTCTTTAAAAAGTGCATACCTTAATTTAAAAAATATCTTATCACTAAAAAATGCTAACTAACAATAGTCTGAGCTTTCAGTGAGTCATAATCACTGATCAAAGATTGCCATAACAAATACAATAATAATAAAAAATGTGAAATGTTGCAAGAATTACCAAAATGTGACACAGAGACATGAAGTGAGCCAATGCCATTGGAAGAATTGCACTAATAAAAAAAATATGGCTCTGATACACTTGCTTGACATGGGTAGCCACAAAATCTTCAATTTGGAAAACATACAGTGCCTGCCAAATTCAGTAAGGTAAAGTTCAATAAAATAAGGTATGCTGGTATATCTTTTTACATATGATTTCTCTTTTTTCAATTTTTTTAAAAGATTTTATTTCTTTATTTGAGAGAAAGAGAGAACACGAACAGGGAGAGGAGCAGAGGGAGAGGGAGAAGACCACTGCTTGCTGAGCAGGGAAGTCCAGCAGAGCTGATCCCAGAAACCAGGGATCATGACCTGAGCCAAAGGCAGATGCTTAACCTTAACGGACTGAGCCACCTAGGCGCCTCTGTGTTCTCTTCTTATTGAAGGTATTCTCAATCAACAACTTACCAGATTCTTAGCTTTCTGAATCCATCTGGATAGCTTCAGATAAGCTACCATAAAAAACAATCCCAAAGTCTCAGTGGCTTAACGTTGCAAATGCTCCTTTTGGGCCCACACTCCATGTTCAAGATGGGCTGCCAAGAAACCTCTTTTCATCATAGTTACTCCAGAAAAAAAGTGGTGATAGAGGCACATCTTTACATGTCACTTCCAGGTAGCAGAGGGAAGGGAAATTAGTGGATCTCTTTCTTCCATTAAAGCTAACCGTACTTTTTTAATTTTCAATTTAAGCTAATGCTAATTTTTCAGTTTAATCCTAACTCTACCCACATTCTCACAGCTTATCTATAACATTATTTCTATCCTTAGTTTTAAATATCTCTATATTTAATCACACACCTGCCCTTAATGTTATAATTAATTCTAACCCTAACTCTTACCTCTAAATCCTGACATTAATTATGATTCTGTTTTTCTGGAAACTCAAATACATTACTCAGATCTCCAGCCCCTACCCTTCGCATTAACTCCAGTGTTTCTCCTGCTTTTAACCCTCCCTTGGGGTTAAACTGTAATAGCTAAGCTTCTAACCTTACACCTAAGTGTAAGTTTTGGCTCTAATTTCTATTTTACTCTGAAAAAATATCTTTTTGTTAAGATCTCTACAAGCAATACTGAAAGACACAGAAAGAAAATGTATGATTGACCCTTGTTTTCCTGTCTTAAAACCTCACACACAAACTAGCTTCATTTGCTCCACTCCCTACACATTACCATGATATTATTGTGAAAATTAATAAAAGGAAACCCCATTTAAAATGGAGTCGAGTGGCCAGAAGGGGGAGCTCCCATACAGTCCCACGCCTTGGATCTCTGCAGACCCAGTAGGAAGAGACTATCTTGACTTCTCAATAGGAAGAAGCCTGTATATACTTTACTATCCCAGCAGGAAGAAGAAATGTTTTCTTTTTTCCCAAAAACAACGCAACCGATGGGAGACAGTCACAATTCAGCCAATGAAAAGTCACCATACTTCAAACTCCCAGTTTACTCCAGTGAACTTTTTGTTTATAACAACCCTCTCAACTCCTAGCTTTCCTCTATAAAAGATCATTCCTCTCCTTTGTTCTCCAGACTTGCTTATGGGTTTGCCAGAGCCTGCTTGTCCCAAATTGCAATTCTCTGATAGTCCTGAATAAACCCATTTTTGCTGATAAAATAGCTGGCAGTTTTATTTTTAAGATTAATATTCATTTTATTATAATTATGGTTTATTGAGTACTGACAATATGCCAAATACCAATACGCTTTGTTTTACGTAGATACATGGGTATATTTAAAATCTCTACATTGCTGTTGTGGAAACTGAGCTTCAGAGAGGTAAAGGATCTTCACCTAAGTCACACCGCTAGGAAAAGCAGAGTGAACTGTCAGGTTTCTAAGCTTGTACTGTCCTCAGTGTGCCATAGGACTCCTTCTTAGTGCCTCATGGTATTGGTTTGTAATCTGCTTGGGAGCTTCCCAGGTGTAATCTGAAATCAGCCCCTGTACTTGGAGGTCAGGAAAAGACCAAAGAGGCAGGCCACTCCAGGTTGGTAGATGGTAGATTTAATAAATAAAGAGAACTTACATTCAAGGCTTATCTTGGGTGGCAGCAAGACAAGTAGATCTCCACACCCTCCTGCCTCAATTGTCCTGTACACCAGGCAGGTGTTTTCAACCCATCAGTATCTCATGGCTATGTCCTTGGAACAGCCTCTGGGAGCAGGGTAAGAGCAGAACCCACCTTCCAAGGAAATAGAAAGGACGATTCTCTGATTTCTTGGGTCCCGCTCATGGGTTGACCAGGTGTCATGCCTTCTCAATGACTTCCCCAATGCTAGGTCTCTCATGACCAGCTCTTACAATCTCATATGTCCCCCTCTTCTGCGATGTGCTCTCAATGGTCAGCAAGGGATTTCACTAGCATGGAGGTGGCTTTTTTGGTGGTTGTCCAGCTGCACTGGAGGCAGATACCATAGCAGCGATACAGGCACATGCAGGAGAAAACACAGATTAAGATGATTCCCACTCTCAGTGACCACTGGTTTCCTCAAAAGAGCCCCATGATCTGGACCATTGATTTATTAAGTCTCCTAGGCTCAGGATTGGATCACTCAGGGTGTTTGCTTGTGTTTTCGCATGATTTCATAGAGATGTTATACTAGCAGACTCATCAGGTATGAACCCACAGCATTTTGTTTGCATCATGGCAGAAGTGTCCCCTTGCAAGGCAGTAATAATGTCCAAAGCCATCCTATTTTGGGGGACAGCTGTTTTTTCTTTCTTTTCTTTCTTCCTTTCTTTCTTTCTTTCTTTTTTTTTTTTTTTGTCATTTCAATGTTCAGTAAGGACAGGCTTTGTTGGCTATCATTCAAGGCTTGCTGAGTGAATTTAGTAAGGGTTACTATATGTGCTATAGAATCCTCCAAGCCAAAGGAGGGAACAAAAATGGCAGCCAAATGAGCATACCGGTGAAGGAATGTGCCCATCTGATCTTAAAAGGATAGAGGTTGGCTACCATTGTCACTATGAGACTATGAGGCAGATTCTTCCCTGTGCTCAGGAAAAACCCAGGACTCAGCCCAATCACTCAGGTGGAAGCTGTCACAAAGCTGTCACCACACAACCATCAGGTTCCATTTGGTGCTATACAGTAAATACTAGGGCAGCCCAACCAGTCAGTGCCAAACCAGTCACTATCCCTTAATATGACAGAATGAATGACACGGTTCCAGTGTATTCATTCTGTATTTGTAGTACAATTGGGTTGATTCTGTTCTAAGTAAATTATTTGTTCCCAACATAGGTGTGCCCAGGTGCTCAAAGGTCTATAGCCCAGAGTAAGCCACATAAACCTATTCTAAATCTAAACATAGCCACCCATGGCTCTGACAGTTGTATTTCTAGGACTTATCTAGTCAGCAACTTTATGAGCTGCCTTTAGTTTGTTTGACAAAAAAGGAATGCCCGTGCCCAATATATAGGCCAGTTTTCTGGATCAGTATTGGTAATTTCAGGTGAACTAAGAATGTTAGACCTACCTTGTTCTTCAGTGTACTGCTTTGGGGCCTTTTAATCCCTTTCCTGGAGGGACACTACCATCATGGCAGTCGTGACGAGCTGGAGAGGGGCAGCTGTCCACATACCCAACAACTGAATTGATTTCTTTGTCAGGCATATGAGTTTGTCTACTGTATAAAACTATGCCCATTAGATGCCCATCCCATGAACAGACACCACAAGAACAGCAGAAATCTAAGGTCAAAAAGATGGATATTTAGTAGGGAATTGTATGGAGAGATCTTCCCCTTATAGGAGAATAACATCTGTGGCCTGGTATTCAGATGTTCAAATGGCTGTAGCTTTAGGAATGTGACACCTGTGCCATACATGCTGGGTGGGAGACCACTGTTGGCACCTGTGAGGAGACGGACCGGGGGTGGGATATAGCAGACCAGGACTACTATCTTCTCCCCTTTGTTCCATGCCAAGTACAGTGCATTTCAATGGGTGTGGCTTGAAGCATGTTAACTAGATTCCAGTGGAGACTGAGTAGTTTTACCCTCACCCAGAGGTGCATATTAACTCACCCATCCCGGCAAGACATCCCATTGCACATGCCAGTAGATAATGCCTCTACCAGGCATCATGGGGCTTTTTCTCAACAGCATACCTTGTTAATCTACGGCACAATGGCTCTCTTCCTGCAATTCCATACCTTTACAGTACTGAGTACCTTGGCAGTGGCCTCCTGTCTGCCATAGGGGACCTACTGGTTGGCCATTCAAATGTATTAAAGCCTGGATGGTATTTCCAGTCCACCTGGCTGAGGTGGTTTTACCTCCTAGTAATTTAGTCTGTTGCTTTAATATTCCATTTTCCCTTTCTGGCAAGGCTACTGCTTGCAGATTATAAAGGAGATGAGAGTTCCTTTTGATGTCACATTCTTCCACCCAGTCTTATATATCATGACCTTTGAAGTGTGACCTCTGTTCACTGTCTACTCAAGGTCTCTGTACATGGAACTCAGCTTCTCTAATCCTGTAATGATGGCAGCCTGGTTTACAAAGTGACAGGGGAAAGCTTGGATTAGGCGAGAAGCAGTGTCCACACAAACCAAGGCACACTTAGACCCATTGCTCAGAAGGAGGGGACCAATAGAATCAATTTGCCAATGCTTCACTGGCTGGGAACTCTGGTGGCTGGCCCCAGACTCCTTGGCATTGTTTAGAACACACAGAGCATGTTCTAATTGCATTAACAGTCAGGGTACTTTTAGAGCAATCTGGAATCCTTGGCAATATGGCATCCCATCCGGGTACTACTGTGGCCACTCCCTATATACAAGATCTGGTGTAGCTACTGAAGGATCCGCTCTTAGGGCTTGTACCTGAGTGATGGCAACAGCTTCCTGGTTGCCAGAGGGTGTCACTGTCTTTTGAGCTGGGACATGGAAAACAGTGAGGACTGCCTTAGGCTCTTGCAGATGGACCCAAACATCTTTTCATATAATCTGACCCTGCGAAGACTTAGTCATAATCATCCAGCTCTCACTTTTCCATTATCTGAGCCATAGGGTTAATTTTTTTAAGATTTTATAAATTTATTTGACAGAGAGAGACAACACAAGCAGGGGGAGTGGGAGAGGGAGAAGCAGACTCCCCACTGAGCAGGAGGCCCAATGCAGGACTCCATACCAGGACACCGGGATCATGACCGGAGCAGAAAGCAGATGCCTAACGACTGAGCCACCCAGGGGCTCCGAATAGGGTTAATTTCTTTAGAACAGTCCAACTGTCAGTACAAAATGTTAATGGCTAGGGCTCATTTGCAATCAGCAGAGAGACAGTCCTGAGTTCTGCCCGCTGGTTGTTGTGGTTTGTTCCAATTTCCATCCAAATGTTGTCAGTGTTGGGCTGAATAGTGACCAGAGTCTTTGTGGATGGATTGCTTTGACTTAACTCATCTGTACCCAGGGGGCATCCGCGGGAATTTCCATTTCCCCCTCTTTACAGGCCGCAGTGGCCTCTGCAGTGAAAGAGGCAGGGGTATCTGGAGGTTCTACATACTCCAAAGGACCAAGCAGTGCCTACTTTTCTAGAGACAGTAGACTGGCAAGGGGCTCCTCTGTAGCAAATAGGCACAGCACTTAGTTGGAATAGGGGCTTGAGCCACAACAGCAGTGGGTTGCTGAGAATATTTTCAACCCGCCCCTTGACAGGTAGGGAAGTTCTTACCACAATGTGCTGTTCACCACTGAGAAGCCCTACCTGGAGGAAGGCTGTATGCGCTGCCAGAAACTGTTGCTCTGTGGGGTATAACGGATTCCCTCCCGCTTCCAGAGCTGGGAGACCAAAATCCTAGGGGGGACTATCTTTTTCTGTTGTTTCTGCCACGGTGCCCAGCTCAGACCTTCTGGAATCCCAGACTCATCTAATTCAAGTGGGAGCCTTGCTTGAGAAATGCCAGAACTTTAACCTGATTTACAAGTATTTCTGCCTTCTCAAAGGTGTCTTGCTACTCTGATCCACAGTCCCATACATGCCCTTTCTTTACCCAGTGGTATAATGGACAGAGACATGGTGCCAGATGGGGATGAAAGTCCTCCAAAACCCGAAAATTTCTAAAGCCTTGCCCCTCTTTCACATCTTCAGGGTTTGGATGGGCTCACCACACCTTATAAATCATGGCTTCTTACCCAACCGGATGATTTCCAAAAACTTGATAGCAGTGGCTGAGCCTTGGACGTTCTGTGGGTTTATAGCCCATCCTCCCCCTCACAGTTGCTGCAGTAATGCCAAGTCCTTACATGTTAACATTATATCAACAATGTAATGGGCCCATTTTACTGATGTCAGAAAGGAGAACAGGCACAGGTCTTGGGCTACCATCCCATGACATATGGTGGGGCGATGCAGATAGCCTTGGGGAAGCACTTGAAAGATCCATTATCGTCTTTCCCATGTGAAGGCAAATTGATCTTTTGTCTCATTAGCCAAGGGTATACTGAAAAAAACATTTGCTAAATCCAGCACAGCCTGGGACACTCCTAGGACCATGGCCAAGGTATCTAAGATGGTGACAGTGTTGGGCACAGCCACATGGAGCTGGGGATGCAGGGGGGTGGGAGGGAGAGCGACTACCTTGTTCAAGTTTGGGTAGCCTACCATCATCTTCCATGAGCCATCTGGCTTTTTTATTGGCTGGAAAGCACTGTGGACAGAGTGTACAATACCTACTTGGTACAGTTCTTAGAAAGTTTCTCTTATCTCCCAATACTTCTCAAGCAGTTCACACTGTTTGAAAGTTACTACTCTTCATGGGGTGGCAGGCTTACCAGCTCCCAGTTGCTGTTTCCCCTCAGCACTGGTTTGGTTACTCTAACCTGGAGGTGGAATTCACCAACAGAAGTTTGCAGAGTTTGACCTTGTGGGATAATAATACCCAATATGTTCTCTGGTATTGGAGATAAAAACCTCACATTCCTGTGAGTGGGCAGGAGAATGCCTAATTTGCAGTGTCAAAAAGACCTTCCTGACCATAACTGTTTGCCCTCCATAACCATCGTGGCACTAAGGGGGTCAGACAATTTCTGAGGCTTACTGTGTTAGAGTACATGCAACTCTGTTATCCACCAGAGCCATCACCTATGGTTTATTTTTGGAAGACCCGTGAATAGTGAGCTCAGCATGAAGCCTCTGATCACCTCCAGTGGCCGTCACCCAAAGGTGGTCTTGGCCTGCATTCTGTATCTGGGGTGTGGAAGGCAGCCACTCCAGATAAGCCTGCATCCCTGAGGACTTTCCTGCAGCAGGCAGGGTATCAGGGATTATAGGGGCAGATGGGACCTGTCTAAACTGCTCTTCAGATTTTAAGGCTTTCTACAGACCCACCAACACAGTGTTTGGTTGTTGGTCAATCTGTTCAGGTGGGGTACCTGCAATGATAAGATCACACCCCATTTGCTTCCCGGTTATACTTACTAGACTCTTATCACCAACTGGGGTAGCCTCTTCACTTTTTGAACATCCCCTATATTTGGGGCCTTTCCCACAGCCCATGCCTGTTCCTGGGATCTGTCAATTTCCCCCAGATTAGCAATGGATTGCCAATGTCATAAAGGTCCTGTCCCACAACTGAGCTCAACATGAATATCAGCATCCCATATCAAGCGCTAGGGGGTAAACTGAAGAATCTTGGTTTTTCATTCCAGCAGTGAATATGGCCCCATCAAGGGTCTTCAAAGAAAGGGGCATAGATTGACTGCCTCATTCCCACCTCCTTACAAGTCTGCTGTACCTTCAATATAGATTTGCAGGGTCCCAAGTTCCCAGGAGATCCCCCTCATTGAGCCAAGCCTCCTTGCAAGATAGAATGATCCAGTCTATAAGAGAGCAAGTACCTTGAAACCCAAGAACACCATGCAGGCATTGCTGGAGTGCAGGGTGTATGGTATGTTCCTCATCTTCTCTGCATCCTGCCTGGTCAGAGAAATGCCATCACCTCCATATCCCACAGTTGCACTAACCACACCTGGATACTTTCCCTCACTGGAACTTGGTGGCTATATCAATAAGTTCAGCTGAAGTATCTTCTCTCATCATGAATATTTACTGAAATGGAGGCTGCCCCACTGGCTGGGGTTGATGTTGCTGGGTTTCTACTTTCCTTCGTGTTAGGGGTTGGATGGCTCCAGGCATTTTGTCTGTTTCACTGTTGACCACAACATCCTTCTCTTTACTCTCATCATTTTCCCAGGGATTCCACCTCTTAGCAACCCAATCAGGCTTAACCACAAGCCCTCAGATCTTAATCTGAGACATCTTTTTCCCTCCTAGCTTTGCAAAATAGCACACCAAGGTCTCTAACTGATTGTCCTATTTTCCCACCTTGTCTGTCAGCCCTGAAGCTAGCAGACTAGTGGATACTCACAACCTTTTCAAACTTCAGCTCTTCTAACTTTCTAATTCCATCTATTTGGACATTGGTGGCCAGGTGAACTGCAGTTCGAACAAGCACATTAGACCGATGGGCTTTTTGGGGCATCCCCATACCTGTTAGTCTACAGGCATTTGACATAAGGGCCACCTTTTTCCACTGCAAGTCAATGGCCAACTCAAGATATCCCTTACAGATACTTCTTTCTTGAGGCCCAATTCTTTGGTCTCCTGGCTGGGTCCCCAACTGTTGGTTCACAAGCTCCTTGGGAGCTTCTGAGGTGTAGTATGAAATCAGTCCTTACATTCAGAGGGTAGGGAGAGACAGAAGAAAGAGAGGCTACTCCAAGTTGGTAGGTGACAGTTTTAATAAACAAGGGGAACTTACATATGAGGCTTGCCCTGGGTGGCAGCAAGATGAGTAGATATCTTAAAAGTTTAGAGAGAGATGGGGTGCATGGGTGGCTCAGTTGGTTAAGCGATTGCCTTCGGCTCAGGTCATGATCCCGGAGACCCGGGATCAAGCCCTGCATCGGGCTCCCTGCGCCGCAGGAAGCCTGCTTCTCCCTCTCTCACTCCCTCTGTTTGTGTTCCCTCTCTAGCTGTGTTTCTCTCCGTCAAATAAATAAATAAAATCTTTAAAGAAAAAGTTTAGAGAGAAGCCATAACTAGATTAAGTCATGTATGCCATCTAGATCTTTTCAACCACAACACTAGCTAAAGGCTATGTCTTTGGAGCAGCCTCTGGGAACAGGGAAGGAGAGTAGAATCCATACTCCAAAGACACAGGATGGGGTGAGGAGCCCCTAGGTCCAGCCTATGGGTCAATCAGTGATCACATCTTCTTGATGACTGCTACCAAAACATAGGCAAAACCGGATTTCCCAGAGCAGAAAGCATAATCTATCTCAAAGTACATCTTTCTAAGCATTACCACTTCAAAATGGTATAATGAAGTAGATGAATAAGCCTTTTAAAGTCCATTCACTCCTCCTGGTGGTGGTTATTAAGGAGGGCATGTACTTCAAGGAGCACTGGATGTGGTGCATAAACAGGGAATTTTAGGACACTGAAAAAATAAAATAAAATTATTTTTTAAAAAAATTCATTCACTCCTGCCACTACAATGAATAAGAATGGTCATGTATAGTCCACTGTGAATTTCTATCATGAGAGAGTCCTCCTCTGAAGAGGCTGGAAAGACGGGCAAGGATTGAACAAACAGCAGTTAACATCATATTTGTAAAAAACACATTTTTCAGAAGTTTATGCTTAAGATGAAAAGTGTGCTTGAAATAAAATAATCATGATGATGAAGGCCATGTTGCCAGTGATGCTGTAACATCAAAGAAGATACAATTACCATTTCAACAGGGGATTTATCCTAAGATTAGTGTTTTAGTACATTCAGGTGTCTATAACAAAATACCACACACTGAGTGGTTTATAAACAACAGAAATTTATTTCTCAGTGTTCTGGAGACTAGAAAGCCCAGCTTCTCTCCATGACCTCATATGATGGAAGGGGCAAGTGAGTTCTCTGCAACCTCTTTTATAATAGCATTAATTCCATTCATGAGAGCTCTGCCCTCCTGACCTAAGCACATTATTACAAAGGCACACCTCTCAACATATCAAGCATTAGAATTTCAACAGATGAATTTTGGGGGGAACACAAACATTCAGATTATAGAGGAGGAAAGATAAATTTTCCTCTATCCTTCTAAGTTCTTGCCTGAGACCCCCTCCCTGTAATAAAAAACAGATTAACAGGAGAAAAACAAAGAGTAGGTTAATAACACGTATAGCCCCTGTATAGGAACACTGAGTAACTCCACCAAAGGCCCAATCATCACCTTAAAAGAACATCTTCAGCTAAAGACCAAATAAGATATTGGCTTAGGGAGTCAGTTATTGGAAGTTACCAAGAAAAGTACACAGCAAGCATGTGTAAGGCTGTTACGCAGATTTAAGTAGGCACCTTCCTCATCGATAAAAGTTTCTAGAGATTTGGCCGACCTCCTCTTCCTGGTGCAGAGAAGGAGACACCCTTAAAACTGGAGATTTCCCTTATACATATAAATGTCTCTTTAAAAAGGGTTAACTTTTACTCCATTTTCAGGGATCCTCCTTTGTCTCTTGTTTCTTAAAAATAACCAGCACAGGGCTTCCCCTGTGGAGCCCCTCTGGCAGCTCTGGGACTGCCAAGGTCAGGGGTTGGATGTGACCTTCTCCTGCTGGAATATCTCAAGTTCTTAGAAATTTGAGTGCATACCCGAGGTATCATATGAATCCTGTTGCAGTCAGAGTGAACAATTTAGTAATGGAATCCTACCATGAGCCCCAGCCAACCAACAACTACATGACTGAGCAATGAGGTCGATGGGAACAGAGGAGCCAACAACACTGTACTGAGTGCACCAGGAAAGGTTCAACATCCTGGAAACTAAAAACCCAGGAGGGAACAGGAAAAGAGAGGATCTGTTGAAGATCTGACAACAGAAGTCACCCCCTTTGAGCCACATGAAAGGGTGTGAGTCTGACAGATTCTTCTATGGCTGCGAAGAAGTAGGGTGGCCAAGTCACCACAGGCTGGGAGATGGAACCCGCAAACTCAGATACTCACAGATGGTGTAGTGGGCCGGACACCAAATTGCTAGACTCGGTTCACCCTGTAGGCTACAGCCGAGGTCCTGGAACATCTGACAGCTGGCCAGTAGAAGGGCATAATAGCAAACATTGGTTATGCTACAAAGGCTTTGCCTGGAATGTCACATTTGAGACATAGAATCAGATATGACCAGACAGCTTTAAGGAACTAAGGTTGACTTTAGAAATACCAGCCTTGTACCTTCTCACAGGAATCCCAGCAGCATCACCAGCCCTGCAAAATGAACAGAAATGACTTGATGTAAACTTCAGAGAAATCCCTACAAAAGCTCATGTATAGACACCTTCTTGCTTATTGCACTGTGGGCCCCTCAAAAAGATCGCTGGAGATATCCAAAGTGAAACTAGGGAAGTCCATCATACTGGCACTGCCAGACCTGTGCTATCAGAACATGCTTCCATCCCAACATCTAGAAATCTCATTGGCAGTACTCAGGACTCAGACACTGGGTTTATGATTTGTTCCAACCATTAACCTACATTTTTCCTTTGTTTCCCTAAAAATGCTACTTATCAATTACCTGATTGTTTGCCCAATAAGGGTCTAACTTTGAGAGCCCACCTGCTTCACCACCTCTTGAAATGAGTTTCATTGAACAGACCTATTGTCAAATTAAGAGACTAGTTCCAAGGGCACCTGGGTGGCTCATTCAGTTAAGCTTCTGCCTTCCGCTCAGGTCATGAGCCCCAGATCCCGGGATTAAGTCCCACATTGGCCTCCCTGCTCAGTGGAAAATCTACTTCGCCCTCTCCCTCTGCTTCTTCCCCCTGCTCATGCTTTCTCTCTCAAATAAATAAATAAAATCTTGAAAAAGAGAGAGAGACTGGTTCCACAAGAGGAAAAATCTACCTGCTCAACTTTTAATGTACGAGACTTCAAGGATGCTTCAGAGGAAGGAACTGGAGAGACTGAGGGTGGGCTGCCTGAAGATGGGCCACTTTGGCATGAAAATTATTTTGAGTTAAAAAGGAATTGAAACCATAAGGAGTTGAGGGCAGCCCCCCCCAAAATGGCCCATTTTGTCATGTGGATTGTCTTGAGCTGAAGGCAATCTGAGACCCCTTGGGCGCAAAAGAAAATTTGGCCTTTCCTTTACCTACATAGAAGAATCTACATTGGATGGCCTTTCCAGAATTAGCATCATTACCAGGAATAAATACATTTGAGTAACCCTTCTATATGGCAGGGCAAACATTTGTTTACCAAGCTTGTACTCTTCTTTATCTTCCTGTGAATTGCATTCCTTCCCTTTGGAGCCCCAGACTCCAACCCATTTCTGCTCAGGTCAGAATGATATATATGCCTCATTTTGCCTGACAGTATTTGGAATTTCTATGTATAAGTGGATTCCCTTTAGGTACACTAATAATTTTATTTCCTCCTCAAAAAAAATAATAATCAAACCCCAAATACTCCTTATGGCAAAGAAGCGTACTTCCAAGTGGCAATTTTGCTCCCCTTCAAGACCATAGCAATTAGTTTAATTTTATTAGCCAAAGAAGCTAAAATCTTATTTAAATGTTTAATTTATTAATTGACTATATGCTTTTTAAAATATTTTACTTATCTATTTAAAGAGAAAGCCTGCAAGCAGGGAAAGGAGCAGAGGGAGGAGAGAGAGAATCTCAAGCAGACTCTGGGCTTAGTGCAGAGCCTCATGCAAAGCTTGATCTCATGATCCTGAGATTATGACCTGAGCTGGTCCCCAACTATATGCTTTTTTATGCAAAAACAAGTTAACTCTTTCACGTTGGAGTACTCTCTCTCTGGAGGAGAATCTAACAGAGGCAGTCAACACAAAGGTTCAAAGGTAAAAAAAAAAAAAAAAAAGCAGGGGAGACAATCAACTCCACAACTTACCAGGACATTTGGTAACTTACATGAAATCTGCTCCTGAATGCTAATACATTTTGACACCTCTACTGTATGCTTTTAGGGAGAATTTTGTGGACCCTTACGTGTCAAGGGTATGTGTTCTCAGTAAGCACTAGAGTGTGGAACTACTCCAGTGTTTGACCTCCAAAACCCATCAAGTACTTAGGCTCTACTGCTCACTTTTCTTCTCTTTCTAATCTGTAGCATTTTTTTTAGCTTTACAAATATTTTTTAACAATAAATACTGAAGGGGAGCGGAATAGGTTAAGCAGAAGGCAACCAAGACTCAGGAAAAACTACCTGTCCCTTCATTGCCTGAAGGGATTTAGATAGGAGCCTATATCAGAAAGAGCTCTTCCCAGAGATAACTTTATTTTTTTTATCTTTCTGATATTGCAGGGCAAATATCAAATTACCAAACATATGCTCTTCTCATCTTCCTGTGAATTGCCTCCCTCCCCTTTGAAGCCACAGACCTTCATCCCATTCCTTAGCTTAAAATGGCATATATGCCACAAATGCCCTTGAAAATGTCTCTATTAAAAGCAGCTGAGAAGCACACATTCATACATCTACGCAACTTCTTAGTTCTTCCTCTTGGTTTTCCAAACTGATACCACAGGCTAGAACGTGTCTCAAAGAGATATTGCCTCAAGAGAAAGACACTGGGTCCTTTATTTTATTGTAGAAAACACTTTTTCATTCAATTTGGGAAAATGTTGACTCATTACTCTACCACAAGGCAGTCAGTGGCTCTCCTTCCTCCAAATGTACACCATTTTCCCTTAAGCAATTACAGAACGCTACAAAAAAATCATATTATTGACATATTGCTTACCAGTTCAAGTGACTGGGTTTATATGTAAGTCTTTCCTCTGTTATTGACCAGCAGTTAAGAGAAGGTTGACAGCTCATGAAACTAGTAGCAACAAAAGAAATGGTAGACCAGAAAGAAGTTTAGTTAAGAGACCCAGAAACAGACAACCAAATAGGGCCCTGGCAAGATGGAAGTCTGTGTGCTTGCAGCAGTCTGCATCCACTCAGGATCTACTAGTATGTGGCTCAACATGGGACAGAACTAAAAGTTTTCCTCAAGCCACACTCAGATCTATCTGCAAAAGGTGTAAGCTTTACTGTCTCAAGGGACTTAGGCAACGGTCATAAGAAAACACTAGCAGAACAAAGATACACTAACCCATAGATAACTCCTAAGAAAGTAGACTTAAGGGGCACCTGGTTGGCTCAGTTGCTGGCTGTCTGCCTTAGGCTCAGGTCATGATCCCAGAGTCCTGGGATCCAGCCCCGCATCGAGCTCCCTGCTCTGCGGGAAGCCTGCTTCTCCCTCTTTCACTCCCCTTCTTGTGTTCCCTCTCTTGCTGTCTCTCTCTCTCTCTATCAAATATATAAATAAATACTTTTTTAAAAAAAAAAAACCTTCTAGGAAGCCAAACTTAAGAATTAAAACAAGGGGAAAAAATTAAGTTGTGTTCAGAGTTCAGAGAAACAAACAAAATACCAAGCTGTAATGGGTAATTGGAATCCTGAGCTGCTAATATATTATCACATACTCTCTAAAACATCCAGTTAGTCATAGAAAAATATAAGACATGCAAAGAGACAAGAGACAAGATAGTGTGACCAATGTTCATGAAAAAAGCAGGCAATAGAATTTGATTCTGCTGGGGCCCAGGTATTAAATTCAGCAGAAAAAGACTTCAAAGCCGCTGTTCTTAAACTGTGCCTAAAAGTTAAAGTATGAGAATAAGGTGAGAATATCAATAAAGAGATAGAAATTATAAATAATAACCAAATAGAAATTCTATACTTGTGAAAATACAACCACTGAAATGAACATTTGCTAAGAGTTGTTTGACAGGCTTTTAAAAGATTAAATGGGAGACCCTGAGTGACTCAGTTGATTAAGCATCGGACTCTTGATTTCAGCTTAGGTCATGAACTCAGGGTTGTGGAATCAAGCCCAGTGTTGGACTCTGTGCTCAGTATGGAGTCTGTCTTGGGATTCTCTTTCTCTCTCTCTCTCCCTCTCTCTCTCTCTCTCTCTGTCTCTCCCCCTGCTTGCTCAGTCATTCTCACTCTAAGATAAATAAATCTTTTTTTTTAGAAAAGATTAAACAGAGAGTTACCATGTGACCGAGTAATTCCATCCACAGAGAACTGAAAACATATGTCTACACAAACACTTATGTATAACAACATTATTCTTAATAGCCAAAAAGTGGATACTACCCAGATAGCCACCAATTGATAAATGGATAAATTGTGTTATATCCATAAAATGTAATACAATATGGCAATTACAAGAAATGAAGTTTCAGTCGATGTTACCACATGAACAAATCTTGAAATTGTACACTTAAAATGGGTGAGTGGTGAATTTGATGGTATGTTATGAAAATTCAAGAACGCTGTTAAAATATATGTTTATTTATATAACATATATATACACACACACATCCATACATATACATGACATGTGTTATTATGACACTCTAAGAGTGGGTGTTTCTGCCGTGTTAGAGAAGTTAGAGACAAAGAAATGATATCATTAGCTTTTGATATTATTATCAAATGTGATTTGATTTCTCAATTTTTGATTGACAGTGTTTCATAAAATGAGTTTAGAAGTCCTCATCCTGAACCGTATCTCTGGAACAGTTTGAATAACAAAGGGAAATCTTTCCTTAAAGTTTAGAATGTCTGCACTTGAAAAACCAGGTCCAAGGGCTATAAAATCCTGCCCTGGGAATTTTCTTTGAGGTTAGAGGGAAATCTCATTGCCAACTTTCCTAATTTCTTCCACAGTAATTTCTCTCTTATTTCCTATCTCTTCTAAAAACAATTTTGATTTCAAATTACTAATCTCATTTTAATTTTAAATATATTTGCATAAATGTAGTACTTTCTTTTCATTTTTACCTAGGATTATTCCCCCAGTCTTAGTCCTAATATATTAATGCTTTATGAATAAATTTCTTGACTATTTCAGACAGCTTACAACTCTATTTGACAAATTATATTTCTTTGATATGTTGACTACATTTCATCTGTAATTTTTAGTATTTACATGAATTGGTTTAATCTCTTAGCAAGTATGTTAACTTTACAGAAAAACATTTGAGTCTATATTTCCTCACAAACACAACTGTAGGACTATTTATTCCCTTCCTGCATGTGACATGAGATATGGATTATATTTTACGCCCTTGTTTTTTTGGCTCTCTAACTAGTTTTCATTAATAATTGTGGGGACTTTCTTATCCATATTATTTTTTTTTATTTTTTATATTATTTGCATTCTGTGTTGAGGTGTTTTTGACATATTAATTTCATACACTAATATACATTATCCATTAATTTTAAAGCTTACTGGTTTTGGTGATCAATGCCATGGCTCTAACAATTTATCTTTTATTTCTTAAGCTATTGATTTAGCCCCATTTTCAGTTTTCTAAAAATTTTTAAATAAAATTTTTCTAGGAAGAATATACTTTCTGAGTTATTGAAAATCTGAAAACATCATTTTGTTACTCTTACACTGATAGCCTAGTTTGACATAGAATTCCTCTTTTTTTAATAACTTATTTATTTATTTATTTATTTATTTATTTATTTATTTTTAAGATTTTATTTATTTGACAGAGAGAAACACAGCCAGAGAGGGAACACAAGCAGGGGGAGTGAGAGAGGGAGAAGCAGGCTTCCCGCCGAGCAGGGAGCCAGATGTGGGACTCGATCCCGGGTCTCCGGGATCATGACCTGAGCTGAAGGCAGTCGCTTAACCAACTGAGCCACCCAGGCGCCCCATTATAACTTATTTTTTTTGAGAGAGAGAGAGAGAGAGCACCAATGGGAGGGGCAGAGGAGGAGGGAGAGAAAACCCCAAGCCGACTCCCCACTGAGCGCTGAGCCTGCCACAGGGCTCAATCTCACAAACCCAATATCATGACCACAGCCAAGAGCACCAGCAAGGTGCCCCAGAGCTACAACTCTTGAGTCAAAATATTTTCCCCTCAAACCTATGTTCTGCTACCCAAATTTCCTCAGACTTTTCACTATTGTGATATTATTTTGATATTTTCTTCTATTAGCAGTGTTATTTTCTGACATATTATCTTATGAATGCTTGTAGAATTTTACTTCATTTTTAAAATCCAATATTGTGGACATACAGATCTACTTTCATTAACTTCATCTACTACTTGGTAGGCTGAAAACCCTTTGTATAGATAAGGAACATTTTTTTCTATTATTTTTTATTATTTCTTTTGAGCCATGTACACTTTTATGCTTTTAGGGAACCTATGATATACATGTTAGATGGCCCATATCATTTTTTATGTCTCATCCTTTTATTCATGATATTCATTTGCATGTCCCTTTTTTTCCTAAGTGCTGACAGAATTTCTTAAACTAGACTCTGATTTACTGATTGCATGTTCTGAAATACCCATGTGGAGCTTGAACTCATGACCCTGAGATCAACAGTCTCAGCCTCTTCCAACTGAGCCAGCCAGGTACCTCTGAGTATATTTTTTTAATTTTCATTTTTATCTGACTGTCTATTTCTGATCTCAAATTATTTTATTTTTACAGATACGATGTCCTCTCGTCTACTCTAATTATGCCACTATTTTGGTTAGAATTGTTACTGTTTTTGTCAATGCACTGATTACAAAGTTGCATATGTTTCAAATCATCTGCTTCTACCTTATTTTTTTTGTTCATCTGCCTTATTTCTAATAAACCTTTTCTTTTTAGTGAAATAGTTTGAAATTTGAGACTTATTTTTCACACTATAACAAAATATGTGTATCAAAAATGTATCACAAAAGTTGTATATAACAAAATATGTATGTGTATAATATCACACTATAACAAAAGACGTACCCTGTAATTTAATTTGGGTTAAAGACAGACCTGCTAGCCTAAAAATTCACCCGATCACCAGTGTGCTCAATGGTTTTTCTACTGCTTTTTCTGGGATAGTCCTAAATTAGCTAGGACATCACCTAGGGCCACTGAGTTGTATGACTGTCAGTGGAAGCACCTTAGGAAATCTGCCCCGTCATATACAATGGTCATGGCACTATGCTTTCTAATTTATCACCAAGCTTGCCTATCTTGCCAAAATCTGAAATGCCTCTCTTCTCTAAGTTCCCCTCCATCTGACTCACCACACATAAAATAAATGAGATAAAAATTTCAAAACACCAGAAAGAGATAGCTGCCAAAAAGTTTGTATACAGCTCCCTTTATCTTTTACCTAATATGATATTAATGAACAAATATTATTTTCAATCATTTTCAGATCTCCGTTAGTGAGGTTTCTGTTCTTAAATCTTAAATCTCTTCCAAAATGAAGGTACAGGCAAAGAAAAAGCCAAGCCCAAAGTCAAGTTTCATAGACATATACTGGTAACTGCTCTGGAAGGGAAAAGTGTCCTGATCTTAACTTTTCTTACCTTTCCTGAGGCAACAATAATTGATAATAATGACATTCAATTTTTATATTTTCCATTTCATCTCCTTTCAAGGCATTAAAAGATTTTTCCTATTCTATAATACAAGCATTAAAAAGTTATATATATATATATGGTTTCTGAACAATGAGATATATAAAAATTTTGCATATTGATATATGTATCCATTTATTGCCCTTGTTTACAACCTGTGTAAATCATCTCTTTACATGTAGGATTTACAGATGGACAGATACTTTAGTATTCTATTCTAGAGCCCTAATGACAGCTCATCAATCCCACCTCTTCTCAGGAGAAGGAATGGCTCTTATAGGGCCAGCTCCCGAAACCGTTTAGCCTGCAAACAGGATTAACTAAGGGTCTTCAAAAAAGTTGAGTCCTACAATGAAAGATGTGGAAACTCCACAGTATGCTGATGCTGGTAGGCTTGCTATTCACCCTCCCCAACCAATTAGTTTTTATTGTACTGTTCCTACTTCTTAGAATTTACTCACTTTTGACCGTTTCTTTTGCATGCTTTTGAAATCAAAGTAGTGGCAGTACCCCTGTATTTGGTCACATCTTTTATATATCTTTCTACGAACTTGAGCTCATTCCCGCAACCTTCTCTACTATCAGGAAGAATTTCCTCTGATTAATCTTTTATTAATCACTTATTATAGAAAGCTGTCAATTCAAAATAGTATTGCTAAAACCTATTTGGCAAGATTAACCATGTACCTTTGCTATTCCCAGTATTAACTGAAGCATTGGAATTCCTGGAAGAGTTTGAACTATCTCCAAACTACTTCAAAGCTTTCACTGGTAGGCAAGTGTCAATTGCGACAAACTCTGTATTTGTCCAGACACCTTCCATATGAGGCTGTAGCAAAAATTAATAGTGTTAAAATTCACAAAAGGAAACCTCACTAAAATGCAGTTAAGAGGTTCAGCAGGGAAAGCTCTCATGCCCTATCACTCATCATCAATTCCAAATCCAAGAAGAGACAGACTTCTGCAGGGGGGTGATACTTGACTATCCAAGCAGGAGGAAGAAAGATTTTCTTCTTGCCCAGCAATAGCCCAAACAATGAAAGACAATCACAACTCAGCCAACTAGAAGCCACTATACTTGAACTCCCAGTTTACTTCAGTGGACTTTCTGTCTATAACAGCCCTTCCCAATGTCCCCCTTTCCTTTATAAAAGAGCATTCCCCTTCTTTGTTCTCCAGAACTGCCTATGGGTTTGCATTAGTTTGCTTGTCCCGAATCACAATTCTTTGCTATTCTCAAATAAACCTATCTTTTGCTGGTAAAATAACTGACAGCTTTATTTTTAAGGTTAACGTCACTTGGTGATGAGAAATAGGATCCAGAGAAGACCACTCACAACTCTGAGGCTGGTGGCAAACAGATGACAGTACTCACTGCTTTCTTGCTGACCCTACGGTTTAAGGGTAGGTTTTCTCCTAGATTTTGAGCTGCATACTTTCTGTTGGAGTTCTCCAGGCCTTATTGGAGACCTGTCTGAAAGCCTTATTTTTGTTTGTTTTTTTTTCTAAGAGTACTCATTTGACCTTCCATTTGACTTTTTTTTGGAATCCGACTGTTCCTTATGGAACTGTTCTGGCCTTTGGTCTGACTCCTTTTCAAAACCAAACTCTTCCTGTTGGAAGTGTGCCAGTTGGAAATATGTAGGCCTTTTGTCTGACTCCCTTCTGAGATTAGACTGTTCCAGTTGGAACTGTGCCTGTTGGAATTGGGCTAGCCTTTAGTTAGACTCTTGTTTGGGATCAGATTCTTCCTACTGGAATTGCACTAGCCTTAGGTCTGAGTCCTTTTCAGAACTGGACTGTTAGTTTGGAACTGTGCTGACTTTGGTCTGATTACTTTGGAACAAGATTATTTTCATATTCCTGAACTGTTCTGTTTAGGAATTTTCTAGTTATTCTAGAGAAAAACCTCTAAGAAATGAGATGTCAGTCATCAAAACGCTTTGAGGTTGTCCCTCCCTACTGGGACTGTGGCAGGTTCTATGTTTAAAACTATGGTCTCTCAAGGCATTCGAGTGGCTCAGTCAGTTAAGCATCTGACTCTTGATTTCAGCTCAGATCATGATCTCTGGGATATGGGATTGAGCCCTGCCACAGGCTCCGAGCTGGGCTTGGAGACTCCTTGGGATTTCTCTCCCTCTTCCTCTGCCCTGGCTCCTTAAAAGAAAAGGGGTGAAAAAACTGAATAGGATGCTTATGTTAAAAGGTAACTTGAGGCTTCCAGATGTTTTCAGGATTCTAAGTTTTCCTCTTGAAAAATACTATTTCTAAGTTAACTGAAGCAAGCAAACAATTGAAAAATTTCAAAATGGCTTCAGAGGCCTCTTTGTCCTCTCCCCTGTCTTCTGATACATGGCAGTCATCTTGTGCTCAGGTCCCACACCCAGCACCATTTTCCTTCATTATTTCTGTTCAACCTACCTTTTGCTCCTAATCTCTTCTCAACCCCACATTCCCTGAACCTATTAAAAATTGTCTGTTTAAAGTCAAACCTTCTGAGGATCTAAATAAACCTCAAGTTTCTTATGTTCCCTGAACTGAGGCCAAATTGTAAGCCACAGTTAAAGGGTTTTCTAAAGTGACTGAAGATGCCCATAGATTTGCTGAAGGATTGACGTTTGTCCAGAACCTCCAAGCAATAAGTAACATCATCATCCCTCAGCATCCTCTTGTTCCCAATCCTTATACACTACTGATATCCATTTGCACTGAAAGAAAACTTTTCACTGTACTCAGTCTATGCAGTGCATTTAGCATTATATTTAGAAATATTCAATATTTCATATGAGAGGGATAGTCAATATCTTTTTGCTTTCACTTGGGAAGAACAGAACTATAGGTGCACAGTAATCCCCCAGGGTTTCACAGAGAGTCCTTCCTACTTTTCACAGACCTTAGAAGTTGACTTGGATGATATAAAGATGTCTGCAGTCATAAGACATAGATGATTTGCTTCTCTGCTCCCCTTCTCAAATCTCTTCACAAGAAGACAGCATCCATCTTTAAAACTTTTTGCTTTGAAGGTACATAAAAGTCTCCAAAGGAAAATGGCAATTGTCTCAGACTCAGATTAGATACTTAGGGCTTTGGATCTCAAAACAAGGATTGCATTTGGATCCAGACAAAACCCCTCACAACTGCTTAATATCGACAGGTTACCTTTTGAATCCCCATGACAATTTACAGGAAACTCCTCTAACCAATGCAGTTTTCATAGTTTGCTACTGATGGGTTCTTTTTTTTTTAAGATTTTATTTATTTACTTGACAGCAGGAAACACAGCTAGAGAGGGAACGCAAGCAGGGGGAGTGAGAGAGGAAGAAGTAGGGAGCCTAATGCGAAGCTCGATCCTGGGACTCCAGGATCAGGACCTGAGCTGAAGGCAGACGCTTAATGACTGAGCCACCAAGGTGCCCCTACTGATGAGTTCTTATTTAAAGGATAAAAATGGTAAATATTGTGCTGGGCATGGTGTTGCAATTCTTTTTGCAGTCACTGAGGCAGCACCTTCACCGTTGGCTACTTTAGCCCTTAAGTTTTAATTATATGCCCTTACTTGAGGTTGTACCTTAGCCAAGGGTATAATCGCACATTTATAATGATAGTGGACAAGCCTCTGGGGTAACTCATGACTTTGGAATATTATGGAAACAATGAGATGTCCTTACCTCCAATGGGAATAAAATTTAAAATGGCTCCTATGTCTGAAATTTGTTAGATACCATACACTCCAGACTTGACTCCCTGGAGGCCAAAGTAATCCACCTCATTATTTCCATCAAAAATGCTGCTGTTAAGGAAACTCATAGGTAAACATTTGTCCTGGTCCAAAGGGATGTTGTCCCAAATGATAAATTTTGGAAAAATTGAGAAAAACAACCCAACAAGTGGTCTCAGAAAAGGAGAAACAATACTGGAAATCCAATCATTGTTGGCTCAATAAAGAGAGGAATCTGGTTTGGACCAAATAACAATCTGTCCTTTCAGAATTTCTAAAATTCCCACTACTTACACAGTGCATGCTTTAAACCATTGTTCTACTTACAGAATAATAACATTCATGAACCAATATTGCTGGGAAAAGACCAGTAGGACTACAATAAGTGCCTACTTTGCTTGTCCTACCTGTCCAAAGTGTACTCCAAGGAAATCTGTTCATACAAATGGATTTCATACAACTTCCCCCTCTCATGGATAAATATGTTTTCACTGTGTTTTGCATGCTTTCTCACTAGACCAAAGTTTTCTAGTCCATGAGAGACTTTCCTAGAGGCCAGTGCTTCTTCTGTTAGAAAAGATTATCCTTACCCAGGGAACTCCTTTCAAACTTCATAATGATCAGGGAGCCCAACATGTTTGCTGTTTGGCAGGTTTCTACACTTTCATTGGTCATACCATCCTCGATCCTCAGAGTTATTTGTACTCATTAATGACACTATTAAGACTCAGCTAGCATAATTCGTAGAGACTCTCTAAACGCTTTGGCTGAAAGCAAAGTTAGTCCTTCTCAATCTGAGATCCACCCCCTTAGGAACTCATAGACTCTCACTGTTTGAGATAGTCACAGGACATCCAACGCATTTGGCCCCTGCCTCCTTTGACTCATAGTTGATAAAAGGAGATGAAGTTCAAAAGTGTAAAGGCCTAATTGTTTCTATTAAAAATAGCCATCCTTTAGTAGAGCAATCTTTTCACAGTGTGCCCCCAGGGGACAATTTCATCTGTTGGGATGATACCTCCAGAAAGACTCTTCGACCTCCTCGGGAACTGCAACCCAACCCTTGTGCTGCCAAACTCCGGAGAGGACACTCTTGGGTCCATACGACACATCCCTGACTGAAGCTGTACATCATCTGGTGACCTTAAAGTAAAAACTTTGTGGAATTGAAGCAGGTAACATCTGATGAGACAGCTTTCCCAACGTGTCCAGACCAGGTCTCTATACCTTTTTCTCAATGCTGCTCCTTTTCTCTCTTTTGTAGAAAGACAAAGTCCTCATCTGCATTTCCCAAGCCCTTGTGAAAGGGGGAAATGTTTTGGAAAAAGCCTCATCATGATCTCATGACAAATTAATTTTTCACTTGCCTTTCCTGAAGGGTTAAGAGGTTCAGAATTCATGAAAGTTTTCTTTCAGCTGAAGGATTAAATGACTTTGGATTTATATCCAAATTTATGGTCTCTGAAATTGCAACTTTGCAGGTTGGTATTATCAACAGCATATGTGGTCCCAAACAGTTCTTTTGAGATAATAATAATGTTTTGAAAATCTTTGAAGTTTTGCTCTTTTGCAAAATGTCGATTCGTTATTGCTTCATATTTATACCTGCACTGAAGGTTCCCAAATGCACTCAGTTCATTCTTTCAGTGTGCTCTTGCAGCAGCCACTGTTGTGTTTTCATGGTTGCTTTAAGTGGAGTCTTCCAGGAGCAGACATGACTCTGGATTTGCCTTCGTAAGGAGACATTTCTCCCCTACCGCCGAGTAAGGGCCAATACAGTTTTCAGTTGGCTACTTTCAGACCGGAAGTGCTGCTTTAGAATCATCATACAACTTGGAATGATTATGTTACTTCTTCTGTTCTGTACAGTTATTTTAAGTTGTGTGTTTTATTGACTGTCAAACTTAAGAAAAAACAAAAACAATATACCCAGTGAAGTGACACTGACTCACTGCTTTGAGATGATCAACTCTTAATGACCTTGAGAAGATGTAGACTTTAGATACACAGTACCTGAGAGTTTCTTCCTACTAACCTTTATTACTCAAATGTGGCTTTAAGTGGTTTCCATCTACGCACTTTCCTATGACATAAGACATGACAGCAAGCAGAAGTCCTTCCTGGCACTGAGGGATAAAACCACTAAAAATAAAAACCTGATTATGAATCAGCAATGCTTTTAAAGAAAAATCATGATCAAATGGGAGAAATGTGAACACTCGTGAAGAGAAATCTCATTAAAATGGACCAGGAGGTTTGACAGGGGGAGCCCTCATGTCCTAGTACCTGTCAACTGCAAAGCCAATAGAAGGGATGGAATTCTGCATACGAATATTACTTTATTATGGCAGCAGGAGGAAGAAAGGCTTTTCCTCCTCTCCTGGCAGTGTAGCCAATGAGAGACAGTCACAACTCAGCCAATGAAAAGCCGCTATACTCCGAACTCCCTGTTTACTCTGATGGACTTATTGTTTATAAAAGCACCCCCAACGTCCCCCTTTCCTCCATAAAAAATGTTCTTCTCCTTTGTTCTCTGGACTTTCTTATGGTTTTGCCATAGCTTGCTTGCCCCGTATTGTAGTTCTTAACTATTCCTGAATAAATCCATCTTTCCACTGCTAAAATTATAAACAACAATTCAAATTTTATATTATAAACTTTTTTTCATATAATCAGATCCACCATGTAATGGGCCTGGAGCACTCCTATGTGTGGGATTTGCATGCTAACAGTCAAGTTCTCCCCAAACGTTGCATTTCCACATTTTATGAAGTAACACGGCTTCATACTTGACGGAGTTTACATGATTTACTTAATTTTATACACAGCAGTCAGACTGCATTAAACAGTGTTCTTGGCACAGCTTGCCTGATTTTTCTTGGTTTCACTAAACTAGGCAGCCCTACTGCTGCGGAAGTAAGCAGCCTGAGGGGTCTACGGGGCTGGTAGGAAGTCTTCAGATGTGAGCTGCCCTGGAACCTCTCTCTGTCTACGAATTCCCTCTTATGAACTACTCCCTGATATTTAAAGCAAACTAGTTATTTTTTACTCGTCAGTACTCATCTGAATGCAGTTGACCTTTCAAAAATTCTGTATTTAACTTAAACTCAATACTCGGTCATTTGTTATTTTATTCAGTTCGTATTTGTTGAACAACTACTACTTGTCAGGCATGCATTTTAGTATTAGGAATATAGTGTGAGTAAAATAGTCAAAGAAATTCCATACTCAGACAGCTTATATTCCATTTTTGCTAAGTACATTAAATGATATGAAGTGTGATTACTGTGAAAAAATAATGAGGTATATAGAACATTGTAACAAAGGGGTGCAAGTTTTCATTTCATTTCATTTCATCTCACTTTCATTCCAGGGCAATTAACATACAACATTTATATTCATTTCAGGTGTACAATATAGTGATTCTACAATTTTACACATCACCCAATGCTCATAATGACAAGTGCACTCCAAAGGGGTGCGATTTTAATAGGGTGAAATTTTAAAGTCAGTGAAGGCCTCACTGAGAAAGTAATATTTGAGCAATGACTTCACAAATGAGAGGGAGTAATCCATGAGGGTATCCTGGGAAAGAGCGTTATAAACAGAAAAAAGAACAAAAGCAAGTGTCCTAAAATAGGACTATGTCTGATTTGTCTTTGGCATAGCAAAAAAGACAGTGTGACAGGTGCATAGTGGGCCATGGGGAAGCTCGTAGATGATGCCAAAGAAGGACCAGAAGATCCAACCATGTAAGACCTGAAAAGACTTTGGGTTTTCATGTGATTAAAATGGGGAGCCTTTGAAGAGCCATAATATAAATTTACACGCATGCCTTGTGGGTTATTCCTCAACATAAATCTTCATTAAACAACCAGCATTCATATAAATGAGTTCTTATATACCTGTAATTAATATAGATGGTCATGATACTTTCTTATAGTACAAAAATGGTTATGGGAAATAAGTCTTTTAAAAGTCATAATTTCATAGGAGGAAAACTGAAGTAAGAAAGGGACATCTGAATTTCAGGAATGAAGAGAGAAGCAGAAGTTGAAGATAGGCATGCCACCAGTAGATTAAGACAAAATGTAGGTCTTAGAAATTGGAGGCTTCGTCCTTATTTGAGGAAATAACTACCAATCACCAAATAAAGCTAGAACTAGGATCTCCCTGTGTTGCTAAGTCAAAGGCTGCTCGGCTATTGATATCTCCACTTACTTGCCTAGGGTCATGGCCAAAACTGAGCTTGGTCACTTCAACCCATTTAAATAAAAAGAGTCTTCCTCAAGAGATTGAAACACCAGTTATTAAGAGTGCCTTTTCCAAATGTTTCATGATATGAGGAAAATAGAAACATTGAGATGACAAACTAATATACAAACTATTAAATGGTATCAGATTCAGGGAAGAATAACCAAAGAACTATTTTAAGAGTATCCACAGAAGAAAAAACTTTTAATAATAGATTCAAAGACAAAAAGTATAAAACATATATACTACAAATAACCAAGAGACAGAGAAATAATAATGGAAAAACTTTACACAAACATCTAGAAATAATAGTGCATTTTAGAAGGCAGTACAGAATGAATGTGGGTTTTTTTACAAGTTTAAGAATAGATTCATAAAATAAGAAAGGGGAATATGAAATGAAAATAGACATGTAAAATAAACAAGTAGTATATTAAGAATAAAAAAATATATAGTCAGTGGGGCACCTGGGTGGCTCAGTCAGTTAAGTGTCTACCTTTGGCTCAGTTCATGATCCCAGGGTCCTGGGATCAAGCCTGCATCCTGCTCCCTGCTCAGTGGGGAGCCTGCTTCTCCCTCTCACACTCTCCCAGCTTGTGCTACCTCTCTATGTCAAATAAATAAAATCTTAAAGAAATATATAGTTACTGAAAAAAATAGATCAGATAAAAGCAATAGGCTAGACACAATTCAAGGGACAATCCATGTGTTGACTAATAAATTTCCATAAGCATAGTGATGAGGGATAAACAAATAGGAAATACATTTTAAAAGTCAACAAATAGGGACTATAGATTGAGTATATCCAAGATATACCTAAAATTTTTCAGAAGGAACAAATGAATAGAATGAGGTAGAAGTAATTTTTGAAACATATTACTCAGCCTTAAAAAAAGAAGGAAATTCTGACTTATACTACTGCATGGATGAACATTGAGGAAAGTATGCTAAGTGAATTAAGCCAGTCTCAAAAAGACAAATACTATATGAATGCATTTACATGAAGTATTTATAGTAGTACAACCTTTAGAGACAGAAAATAAAATGGCATTTTCCAGGAACTGGAGCAAAATGAGAAATGGAGAATTATTTTTTCAAGGATATAGGATTTTGGTTTAATAAGATCAAAAGAGTTCTGGAGATGGATGATAGTTATGGTAACACAATATTATGAAGTGTATCTAATACCACTGATTGGACATTTTAAGAATGGTTAAAATGGTAAATTTCATATTATATTTATTTCACAATAAAGATGGGGAGGGTGGATCATAGATCCAAATGTGAAACTAAGACTGTAAAATCCATGATACCAACAATAATGAGTCATGTGGCTGAGAGAATCTTTTCTAAACTTTGAACAATAAAACTATTTCTTATCATTTCATGATAAAGGCCAAATCATTAATTGATAGATTCTATAGCAAAATATACTACAAAATTATTGACATATGAAGAGTTTATCAAATATATGCAACCAAAACAAACACAGTTAAAAAAAGATGGGGTTTGGGGTGCCTGGGTGGCTCAGTTGGTTGGGCGACTGCCTTTGGCTCGGGTCATGATCCTGGAGACCCAGAATCGAGCCCCACATTGGGCTTCCTGCTTCGGAGGGAAGCCTGCTTCTCCCTCTCTCAGTCCCTCTGCTTGTGTTCCCTCTCTAGCTGTGTTTCTCTCTGTCAAATAAATAAATAAAATCTTAAAAAAAAAGATGGGGTTCAGGATATGTTATCCCCAAATAAGTCACCTTGACATATTACACTTGTGCTAAAGAAATACTTCTCTGGAAAGCTGTTCTTCCATGAAAGCATTCTCCTGTTATGATTTCTAAGAATTTGAAACTCTTAAGGAACAGTTTACTTTAAAATTGTTTTCTCAGAGGAGATAAATATTTTTTTAATAGTTTTGAGAATTCATTAGGAAGGGTCATTTCCAGGGGAAGAACACTTGTGACCAGTGTCCTTTAATTGCCCTCACAGTTTTTCTGAATATCCCTACTTACTTATAAGGGCCTCTGGCTGGCTTGGTGGGTGGAGCAGGCGACTCTTGATCTCAGGGTTATGAGATCAAGCCCCCTGTTGGGTGTGAAGATTACTTAAAAATAAAAATTTTTTTAGGGGCGCCTGGGTGGCCCAGTTGGTTAAGCAATATTCATTGATCTGACAATCTGACAGACAGAGATTTAAAAAAAAAGCTAGAGAGGGAACACAAGCAGGGAGAGTGAGAGAGGGAGAACCAGGCTCTCCCCAGCAAGCAGGGAGCCAGACACGGGGCTCAATCCTGGGACTCCTGGATCATGTCTTGAGCCAAAGGCAGACGCTTAACAACTGAGCCACCCAGGCACTCCAAAATCTTTTTTTAGACAGTACTTATTCATAAAATCAACAATGAATTCTTAAAACCTTATATGAAGAAAATGTTTTTAAAAATTGAGAAAGATATGAGAGGAATTAGTTAAGTGGAATCACAAACTCTATTCTTTTTTTAAGTTTTTTTTTTTAATTCATTTGAGAGAGATACAGAGAGACAGAGAGAGCACAAGCAGGGGGAGAGGCAGAGGGAGGAGAAGCAGGCTCCCCACTGAGCTGGGAGCCCTGACACGGGACTCCATCCCAGGACCTGAAGATCATGACCTGCGGGCAGAAGGCAGATGTTTAACCGTCTGAGCCTCCCAGGCGTCCCTCACAAACCGTGCTCTTGGAAAACAGTACATAATCAACATTATAAAGTGTTGACCTCCTAATTCAATCTGTAAATTTAATGTAATCTCAACAAAAATGCAGGCTTTTTTTGAGGTACGTAAGTTGATTATAAATTATATTTGGAGGAATGAATGAAGAAAATCATTCAGGAAAACAATGGGGAAAAGAGAGCAATATGAGAGTATAATCTTGCCAAATAGTAAAACTTACCGCCTCTATAATTAAAAGCATATCAAATTGACATAGGAAAAATAGAATTAAGAAAATTCAGAAATAGACTCAACATATCAATGTATGATAAAGATGGAATTCAAATCAGCGGGATAGATGGATTTATCAACAAGCTGGTAGTAAGATAGCTCAATTTCCATAAGGCAAACGAAATTGTTTCCATTTATCACGACAAGCATGCAAGTATATAAGAAAACATGGGAGTGTTTTATTATCACCTGGAATTAGGAAAAGCTTTCTAATTCCAACTCAATATGGCAGACAATAAATAATTTTGACTATGTTTTTAATTTACACGAAAAGAAACACCATTGGCAAAATAAAAAGACTAATGTAAACTGGAAATAATATTTTCAATATGTATGATGAAGAAAGATTAACTCTCATATTTGAAGAGCCTCTAAATATTGAGGCAAAAACAAACCTATACGAAAAATGGGCAAAAGATATATGAACAGAAAGTTCACAGAAAAAGAAATGCAGATGGTCCTTTGCCGGAATCTGCCTCCAGCTGCACCAGGAGTCCCTGAAGGAAGGACAGCATCAGCGAACAAATAAAGAGAGAGCCCCAAAGATTCCTTTTCGATCACCTTCCAGGCATCTCTGTCTTGCCAGCTTTCAGTGTCTTTATTTATAGGCAACAAGTTATAGATTAAAAGGAAAACATATTTTACAGTAGATGATTTTAGAGAATACAGTGCATTGATCATGAAAAATATTTTTGCAGGTGTATGTGTCTACAATTAAGGTCAAATCCCTCAACCAAAACAGGGATAGGTTTGATCAGTAAGGTTTTTTATAATTTCCTACATATTTTTTCCAGGCAACAAAGGGTAGATCAATCATGTAGTGTATTTTGAGCAGGTCTTACAGAAAAGAAAGGAAATAACAAAGTAATTAAAAGGCTTAGGTGAGTTAGTTACATACAAAGTTATAGTTTAAGCTAAGTTATTAACAAACCGGCCAGGAGTCAGGCTGCCTGGCACATTAATCATCCTAAAGAGAAGTGTAACTTATTTTGCAAAAGTAAAAGCGCTTGTACAAGCCTCTTAGTGTGGGTGCGTAAGCATCATGGAGGACTTTATTTATAGATCCTCTGTATGCAGGGCAATGATCTTACTAATATCTTATTATTTTTATATTGAACCATACATTTGACCATTCAAAAGCCTCAACAATCTCCCCACAGATCCACAGGAAATTTAAAGGGAAAGTGCAAAAAGTACACTCTCTTGAATAGATCTAAAGACTGCAGGGGGGTTTGGTTTGGCTTAGAACACCCTGAGGCCCTGTCAACAATATTGTGCTTTACTTTTAGGATAAAGACCAACTAGTAAAAAAGAGGAGATGCCAGTTCCACACCATCAGCAGGAGCGAGGCTCAGACTGCCTTTTCCTCGCTATGACCACGCCAGGCCTCGTGGGGTTATTTTCCAGCGGCAGGAGCTGTGCTTCTACTGCTACCTTCTCACTGAGAAGTCAGTGAGCTTTCCCATGAGGCAGGAGCTGTGCTTCCGCTGCTGTCTTCCTCACAGTGACTCCATCAGCGTGTGAGACCAGGCGGCTCCCGGCAGAATTCAGAGCTGTTGCTTCGAATTTCACTAGAAAACATCAGATCTTCACCGTAGCACATGAGCTCAGCTGCACAGCGGTTTGCCCAAAAAGGTGCTGCCTTTGTCCTGAGTTTCTTAAGATCCAGGTTTCTGTTTGGATGGGAATGTAGGGTTTTTCAACATGAGTTGTGACCTTTCAATGATGATGATGATTGAAGGAAGTACTTTGTCACTGGGCCAACAAAACCGGTGAAGGTCCTGCTATTTCCCAAAGTCCCCGAGGGAGGAGATCAGCACCGTGGGGGTCCACAGGTGTGGGTCCATGGGGTGTTCTTGGGCAGGTAGGATCCCCCCCATCCTCTGGAGGTCCGGTCTTCTGCCTCTTTCTCCCCACATCCATACCAGACAGGAAAAGAGGACAACAGGGCAAGGAAGAGGTGTGATCTTGGTCCCATGGGTGAGGTTGGAGGTGGCTCCCATTCTGGCACAGGGTAGAGAGGCGAGACTCCCTGTGAAAACTGTGAGTTTTCTCGTGACACAGGAGCCGTGCTCAGACTGCCATCTTCCCCACGGTGACTCCTTCAGCTTGTGGAACCGGGTGGCTCCGGGCAGTCCTCGGCTATATGAAAAGAATCTCAAATTTGTCCACATAGAAATTCAAATTACACTTTGACTTTTTTATGGAAAATTTCAGACATACTAAAGCAGAATTATATAGTAAACCCCACGTATCTATCACTCAGCTTCATAAGTTATAGAAATATAGTGGTGTATTCTGCAGTAAGCCCTCAGATCAAACTACAACCTCAATTCCAGGGGACTAAAGCCAACATTTCTCCCAGCTGTTAGGAATGTTGATGACTGAAAACTGGAAACTGAGTCCCTCTCCAGGAATTGCCTTCAGCTTAAGAAAGCAGCCGTGTTCAAATATTATGCCCCCTTTCTGAGGACAATCTGCTTCCAATAGGGGTCAGTTAGAAGATATAAAGGCCTGACCCTTTGCTTCACTGAGAAGCCATTTCTCACTTATCACATTGTCAAAAATCCAAAAATGTGATACCATTCATCTGCAGAAGAATTGGCAGTATTCAGGAGAATTCCACATACATCGACCATTTGATACAAACTATCCCAAAGATGAACTGGCAAAATATGGCATGATAGATGCAGAAGGATATTTTTTATAACACATTTTGTAATAGCAAAAGTATGTAAAGAACCCAAGTATCCATTGATACAAGACCTTTTGAATAACATATGGTACAGTCACATAATAAAACAACAAGCAGCTAAACAACGCACTGGAGAAGAATGCTACATATTTAAATGGTGTAATCTCAAGGGCATATGCTAAATTAAAAAGGTGCCAAATAATATTTAAAATATGTCACCTTTATCTAAGAAAGGGGAAATACCCAGGTACTTGGCTGGCTCAGTAGAGCATGCAACTCTTGATCTTGGGGTTGTGAGTTTGTGCCCCAGGTTGGGTATAGAGGTTATTTAAAAATAAAGTCTTTAAAAAAATGGGGGGAATACAAATGTATATATGTTTTTGCTTGTATTAAAATATTGTTGAAAGAAATTAAAGAAGGCTTAAATAAGATGGAAAGATGTACTATATAGTTCAGGAAGACACAATATGGTAAAATACAATTTTTCTCCAAATTGATCTATAAATTCATACAATGCCAGATGAAACTTCAAAAGACTTTTCTGTGGAATGTCACAAGCTGATTCGAAAACTTATATGCAGGAACACCTGGGTGGCTCAGTTGGTTAAATGTCTGCCTTCAACTCAGGTCATGGTCCCAGGGTCCTAGGATCCAGCCCTTCTCCCTCTGCCTCTGTCTGCTGCTCCCCCTGCTTGTGTTCTCTCTCTCTCTCTCTCTCTCTCTCTCTCTCTCTCACTCTCTCTGTCAAATAAATAAGTAAAATAAGATAAAATCTTTAAAAAATTTATATGGAAATGAAAAGGGCCTGGAATTGCCAAAACAACCTTGAAAAACAACAAATTTGGAAGAATAACACTATCTCTTTCAAGGCTTTATTGTAAAGCTCCAATAATCGAGACAGTCCTGGCAGGAAAATCAACAAATAGATCAATGAACAAAATTAAAAGTACAGATGTACACACATATACATATGGACAACTGACCTGTGGCACAGACTCAAACACAATTTAGTGAAGAAATGACAATCTTTCCAACAAATTCTGTTGAAACAATTGCATATTCACAAGAAAAAATTAACCTCAATTCATAATACACACCATACACAAATGTTAAATCATTAACCAAAATGTAAGACCTAAAAAATATAAACTTCTAGAAGAAAATATCAGAGAAACCCTTGCAACTTTGGCTTAGAAAACGATTTCTTAGATGTGGTGCCAAAAACATGACCTATAAGAAACAAATTAATAAACTGGACTTGATCAAAAAGGAGGAAAAGATCAGTTACAGATTGGGGAAAATATATTTGCGAATGACATATCTGATGAAGGCGTTGCTTTCAGAATATATAAAGAACTTTCAAACTCCAATAGTACAAAAGCAACCCAATTTTTCAAAAGACAAATATTTGAACAGACCCTTAACCAAAGATACATGTTGTTTATAGATGGCATGATTGTCTACGTAGAAAATACAAAAGAGTTGAAAAACAACTCCTGGAACTAATAATAAAATTATAGGAAAGATACAGGATACAAGGTTTATATACAGGTATCAATTGCTTTTCTATATATCCACTATGAACAAATAGAATTTGAAATTTAAAAAGCAATACCATTTATATTAGCATCCCCTAAAATGAAATATGTATAAACCTAAGAAAATATGTACAAGATCTAGGTGAGGAAATCTACAAAACTCTGATGAACGAATTAAAAAAAAAAAACTAAATAAACGGCGAGATAATCCATGTGTACGGATAGGAAGACACGATACTGTCAGGATGTCAGTTCCTTCTAACTAGGTCTATATATTCAATGCAATCCTAATCAAAATTCCAGCAAGTTCTTTTTGTGATACTGACAAACTATTTCTAACATTTATATGCAGAGGCAAAAGACCAAGAATTGCCAAAACAATATTGAAGGAAAAGTACTAAGTTGGAGGACTTGTGCTACCTGACTTTCAGACTTATTATGAAGCTACCGTAACAAGATAAGGTGGTATTGGCAAAAGATTCGATTAATAGATCAATGGAACAGAATAGAGAGCCCAGAAATGGACCCACATGAATAGAGTCAGCTGATATTTGACAAAGGAACAAAGGCAATACAATGGAGCAAAGGCAGTCTTTTCAACCAATTGTCCTGGAACAACTGGACACCCACATGCAAAGAAATTAATCTAGACACAGATCTTACAACTTTTGACAAAATTAACTCAAATTGGATCACAGACTTAAAGTAGGATGCAAAACTTTAAATATCTAAAAGATAGCAAAAGAGAAAACCTAGCTGACTTTTGGTATGGCAATAACTTTTTAAATTATAGTTGACTCATAATGTTATATTAGTTTCAGGTATATAGCATAGTGATTTAACAAGTCTATATGCTATGGTATGCTCACCACAAGTATAGCTACCATCTATGACTATATAATGCTATTACAATGCCATTGATTATATTCCTTATGCTGTACTTTTTATCACCATGACTTCTTCCTTAGATGCTATGCCAAGGCATGATCCATGAAAAAGAAAACTGGTCAGCTGGACATCATTTAAGTGAAAAACTTCTACTCCATGAAAGACACTGTCAAGAGAATAAGGAGACAAGCCATAGATGGGAGAAAATATTTGCAAAAGACCCATCTAAAAATAAATGGTCAATACATTACATACAGAGAACTCTTAAACTCAACACTAAAAACTAACAAGCTAATTTAAAAATGGACCAAGATTTTAAGACATGCCTTGCCAAAAAGATTTACAGACGGCAAATAAATGTAGGAAAAGATTGTCCATATCGCATGTTATCAGGTAAATGTAAATTAAAACAACAATGGGATATCACTACACACCTAGCACTAAGGCCAACATCTGGAACACTGACAATACTGAATGCTGGGAAGGGTGTGGAGCAACAGGAATGATCTCCTTTGGTGGTGGGAATGCAAAATGCTACAGCCACTTTGGAAGACAGTTTTCTGGTTTCTTACAAAACTCAACTTACTGTTACCATACAATCCAGTGATCATGCTCACTAGTATTTATCCAGAGGAGTTGAAAACAAGTCTACACAAAAACCTGTACCTGGATGTTTATAACAGCCTTATTCATGATTACCACAACTTGGGAGCAGCCAGATGTCCTGCAGCAGGTGAATGGATAAATAAACTATAATACGTCCAGATAATAAAACATTATTCAGGGCTAAAAATAAATGAATGATCAAACTGTGAAAACAATGGAAGATACAGATGCATATTACTAACTGAAAGAAGCCAAACTGAAAAGGTTACATACTGCATGATTCCAACTATATGGTATTCTGGAAAAGACAAAACTATGAAGATAGTAAAAAAGATCAGTGGTTGTAAGGGGTCATGAGGAGGAGAGATGAATATAGTAAGCATAGAGCATTTTTAGGCCAGTGAAAATATGCTGCATGATACCAAATGATGCATACGTGTCATTTATATTTGTCCAAACCTGTACAATGTACAACACCCAGAATGAACTTTAATATTAACTACAGACTTTGAGTGATAAGGACGTGTTAATGTAAGTTCATTAATTATAACAAACGTACCACTCTGGTGAGGGATATTGATAGTGAAGGAGTCTATGCACGTTTGAGGGCAGGAGGTATATATGGGGAATCTCTGTACCCCCTCCCCTTAATTTTGCTGTGAACATAAAACTGCCCTTGAAAAATAAAGTTTTTAAAATAAATAAATAGTAAATTTGAAAGAAGACATACAGATAACACATAGGCATTAGTACAGTGCAAATTAAAACTGCAATGGGATATACCCCAGATACCTATTAGGGTAAAACTAATCATACCAAGTTTTGACAAAGCTGTGGAACACTTGGAACTCTCATACATTCATGGTGGGAACGTAAAATGATACACCTACTATGGAAAACAATTTGACAGTTTCTCAAAAAGGTAAACATATGCTTCCCATATGATTCCACACAAAGCCTTGTACCCAAATTCTGTTTTTTCAATTTTTATTTATGTAAATAATCTCTATACCCAGCATGGGGCTCGAACTCAAGACCCTGAGATCAAGAATTGCATGCTACACTGACTGAGCCTCCCAGATGCTTCCTTGTACCCAAATTCTTTTTTTTAATAATTTATTATATTTTATTTTTTCAGTTTCAAGATTCATTGTTTATGCACCACACCCAGTGCTCCATGCAATACCAGCCCTCCTTAATACCCACCACCAGGCTTATCCATCTCCCCATTCCCCTCCCTTCCAAAACCCTCAGTTTATTTCTCAGAGTCCAAAGTGTCTCATGGCTTCATCTCCCTCTCTGATTTACCCCAGTCCACATTTCCTTTCCTTCTCTTAATGTTGTCCATTTTACTCCTTATGCTCCACGAGTAAGTGAAACCATATGATACTTGACTTTCTCTGCTTGGCTTATTTCACTCAGCATAATCTCTTCCAGTCCCGTCCATGCTGATACAAAAGTTGGGTATTCATTCTTCCTGATGGAGGCAAAATATTACATTGTATGTATGGACCACATCTTCTTTATCCATTCGTCTGGAAGGGCACCTTGGGTCTTCCACAGTTTGGCGATTGTGGCCATTGCTGCTATAAACATTGGTTCCCAAATTCTTATAGCAGCTTTATTTGTAATGGCAAAATCCTGAAAACACCCCAAAGTATACCAACAGGTGGATGGATAAAGAAATTATGGTATAACCATAGAGTGGAGTGAAACCTGGTAATAAAAATAATGAAGAACTTATACATGCCACAACAGTAATGAGTTTCAAAATAACTATACTGTGTGAAAGTCTGACAGAAAATAGTCCATTCTGTATGATTCCATTTTCATTGGTAGATATAGATATAGATATAGATATAGATATATAGATATATATGTCAAAGTATATCAAATTGTACACTTTAATTATGTGTAGTTTATTGTATGTCAATCATACTTAATAAAAGTATTTACAAAACAAAGACAAAAACAAGTAAACAGCATATCATATGTTCATGATGGAACCATGATTGATAGACATATCTTTAGGCACAATAAGGGTAATATTATTCATGGGAGTTAACCAACTTAATATTTCATTAAAAATATCTCACGTATCATGACTAGAAATGGAAGCTAATTATTCTACTATTCTTTATTAAAAAGAAAGGGTAAAAGGTACTAGGAAACACAGGAAGGATGATGAATTGCCTTCTGATTAAAGTGGTCTGGTCCCAGAATCCTCATTCTTAATCACTGCATTATAAAAATTAATCATTCTCAACTCATCCATCCCTACCCCTACTCTTTAAGATAACCTGATAACAGTACAGAATGTATTCTTTCAGGATATAAAGTATATCTGGGTATCAATTCATACTGATCTATGGCTGTACTAAATACATAAGATTACAAAAGAGAACAAAACAAAACAGAATAAAAAGTCCCTGCCCATATAGACCTTTCATTCTGATGAACAAGACAGAGGAACGAAACAAATGACCGTTCTGCTATGTATTTTTGGGTTTAGATGGAGTGGTCAGGAAAGTTTTTTCTGATAAGGTAATATTTTAGCAGAGACCAAAGCAAAGTGAAGGGGGGAGTCATATGAATATTTCAGAGGGGACAATGTGCTTGGATCAAAGTGAATAAGGAAAAATATTAGAAGAAAAATTTGGAGAATAACCATTGTTAAGATCACATAGGGACTTGAAAATGAAGGCTTTGAACATGGAAATGACAACAACTGTTTGTTTTCATTTTAAAGATGATACGAGGCGCCTGGGTGGCTTAGTGGGTTAAAGCCTCTGCCTTCAGCTCAGGTCATGATCTCAGGGTCCTGGGATCAAGGCCCACATCCGGCTCTCTGCTCAGCAGGGAGCCTGCTTTCTCCTCTCTCTCTGTCAAATAAATAAATAAAATATTTAAAAAAAATAAAGATGATCCGGTTTCTGTGTTAAATAAAATACAAAGAGGCAAAAGGTAGAAGCAGGGATACCAATTGAGGGTTGTAATAGTCCAATAAAGGTGAAAGGTGGTTGGATTCAGGATATATATTAAAAGATGAGCACTCGACAAAGGGCTGATATCCAAGATCTATAAAGAACTACTCAAACTCAACATCCAAAAAGAAGATGAACACATCAAAAAATAGGCAAGAGACATGAAGAGGCACTTCTCCATAGAAGATATACAAATGGCTAACAGACACATGAAAAAATGTTCATCGTCACTAGCTATCAGGGAAATTCAAATCAAAACCACACTGAGATACCACCTTACACCAGTCAGAATGGCCAAAATTAACAAGTCAGGAAACAACAAGTGTTGGAGAGGCTGCGGAGAAAGGGGAACCCTC